>JAJPUD010021476.1:0-11416 GCA_023553655.1 Myrmecobius fasciatus | reverse complement strand
TTTTTTTTTTTTTTGCTGAGGCAATTGGGGTTAAGTGACTTGCCCAGAGTCACACAGCTAGGCAGTGTTAAGTATCTAAGATCAGATTTGAACTCAGGTCCTCCTGACTTCAGGGCTAATGCTCAATCCACTGCACCAACTAGCTGCCCCCCCCCAACACTTCCGTTCTTTAGGTCTTTTCTCTTTATATTCTTTTTTATGATTCACAATCACATAACATCATAAGAAGAATCTTTTTAGTCTTAAAAAAATCAGATTTTTATTTCATGAAAATATTTGTAATACTACAATTTTACAAAAGCAATTTAGTCATTCTCTTCCTCCTTTGCAATGTTCTAGTTCTTTGTCAATTGCAATATTTGTCAAAGACATAGTCAATGATTGATTCAGTAGTTTCACAAACTGCCCATTCCAACTATATATTATAGTATGGATAATAAGCATTCTTTACCCACTTGGTTTTTCCTACATGGCTATAGTCATGCTGAATTCTTGAGTGATAATGTATCACTTCAGTTTTCTTGGTCATTATACAATCAACACAATCCTGTTTTGTACAAACAGGAACAATGGGAGAATGTAACTTTTCTATTTGAATTCTGTGCTAAACATGTTCAAAGAAGAAGGGAAATATCTTGTTTTATGCCATATTTGATATTAACAATTAAGGATCATTGAACAAATTTATATATGTTGATGCACGCATCTTCCCAAGAATGTGGTTATGATTTTAATATTTGTGTGGGAGACTTCTTATTAGAAGAGAGCTATTAAGGGAATAGTTTACTCTACTAAATAATAGTATTCAGATGATAATCATAGTGAGGCCTTGTATTCCCAGTACCTCTTCAGTCATTTGTGTATCTAAAAAGACACGACTTGCTCTACAATTTTGTTTATAAAAGTCTATCTATTCCTTTCTCATAACTTCATCAAGGATGCCGTTAGATGATTCTCAAAGATTTTGTAGAGATGGGAAAGTAGGCATATGGGTCAGTAGTTATTTATATTTTCTCGATTATCTTTCTATCAGTAATAGTGTCTGTGATTTTTTTCCAAGCATTCATTATTCTCCCTTTCAAATATTTTGTGAATCAATTCTTTAATGACATCAGAATTACTCATTTCAGTGAATATATTTGATTTATTTCTGCTGTTTCTTTGTTTCCTGTGATGCTATTTCTATTTCTTCATGCAGACTATTATGGACTATGATACTATAGTCCAAATGAGGTGCCTCCATTGAAACTGATAGAAAAAAAATTGTTATGAACTTTTAAAAAACAAAATTATACATATACATAATTGTTATAAAATTCTCAACAGATATTCCATATTTTTTTAATCTGCTTAATACTTTTTCAGTTTCATCCTAAAGCCAACTTGTAATGACTAGCTTAATTAACTCTTTTTTTTTTTTTTTTTTTTTTGCTGAGACAATTGGGATTAAGTGACTTGCCCAGGGTCACACAGTTAGGAAGTGTCAAGTGTCTGAGACCAGACCCTTCTGACTTCAGGACTTTGTTCTATCCACTGCACCATGTAGCTGCTCCACTTAATTAACTCTTTTACCAAACTTTTCTTCTTATTTCCTCACAGATTATATAGAGGCCAGCTCTCCTCCTTTTTTGGTTACCTTATGATTTATTAATTTAAAAGGAATCTAGAGAAGAGAATAGTCTTCTCAAACTTATAGAAAAAGCTACCACTACTACATCATTATTGTAGCCATAGTATCCTGTATTAGTTTCTAAATTTAGTATAGTTGGTATGATAGAGGAATGATTACTTGATACCCATAGTACTTAATAATATTGCACTGGGTACAGTTTGTTGAGCATTTATATTGTGCTTTGTATAATTATTTGTACCTTTATCATCTTACCTGTACCTGACTGTAAAGTCCTTGAGATGAGAGGGCTGTCTGATGATTCCTATTCTACCTCCACATCCATCCCCTCCATCCAAGTACTGCCTTGTATAGGTATCCTTAGACAGTAAATATTTGAGGAAATATTTAGGCAGTACAATGGTTAGAGTGCTGGGACTGAAATTAAGAAGATCTCAGTTCAAATACTAGATATATCACTCTAGTCAAGTCATTTCATCTCTATTTGCATTAGTTTTTTCATCTGTAAAATCAGGATTATAATAGTATCTATCTCCCTGGATTATTGCAAGGATCAATTGAGATGATATTTATAAAGCACTTAGCACAATACCTGGTCCATAATAAGCATGATATGAATATTAGTTATTATTATTATTTGTTGAATAACTGTGATAACAAACTAATGGAATTGAGAAATGACAAATTGATATTTGCTTTCTTACATCACAAAGTCTATGTAATAGTCTTGGGCACAGAGTTGGTCTTGAACAAATATTTGCTTTTGGTTCTGTGCTAGTCAAAATTGCTATAAACGCTTTGGGTAAAGGAATAGACTTTGCATTGATACAAATTGAGAAAGGATAACTAGCACATTGAATGACAATCAGTACCCAAAAGCATCCCAGCAGGCTAGAATATTAAGTTGAATTTAAGAGGATGAAATTTAATAGAGTTAAATGGCTTACATTTGGGTAAAAAATGTCGACTTTACAAGTTCAATATTGTGGAAACTTGGCTAGACAATAAGTCATGTGAAAAAGACTTGGTGGTTTTAATAGGCTGCAAAATCCATGTGAGGAGTCAGTGTGACATGGTAGACAAACATTTAATTCAATTCTGAGAGAGTGGTATGGTGTCCAGAACAAAGGAGGTGGCAGATAGAATGCTGGACCTGGAATTAGGAAGAAATGAGTTTAAATTTCACCTCAGATATCAGCCAGCTGTAAGGTCCTGGACAAATAACTTAACCTCTTTCTGCCTCAGTTTCCTCAACTGTAAAATGGGGAAGGGGTAATAAGAACAACTTTTCAAGGTTGCTATGACAGTATTTATACATTGCTTAGCACAATGCTAGGTTCATAATGCCTTCTTGTTTAATATACTTAATAAATGTTTGTTTCCCTCTCTCCTACTCTGCTTTAGTCAGACCACATCTAGGATATTGTATTCTATATACTCAAGAAGGACAATGACATGCTAGAGTGGGTTCAGGGGAGGTTGGCTAAGAGAGTGAGAGGATTGGAAATCATAGAGGACAAAGATTACTTAAAGGAACTGAGGCTGTTTAGCATGGAGAAGAAAAAACAAAGAGGAGACCACAAAAGCTGTCAGAATTTGAAGGTCTATCAAAGAGGGATTAGATTTATTTTACTTGGCCCCAGAGGGCAAAACTAGAAGCAATAAGTGGGATTCAGTTTGATTGAACAAGCAAACAAAAAGTGGAAAGTTGCTTTAGAAAGCAGTGTGGTCCCAATCCCTGGAATTTTTCAAAAAGAGCTAAATGGCTACTCATTAGAGATATTGCGGGTATCATTTATCTTCCTGAGCAATTGGAGAAGATGTTTTCTTCTAACTTTGAGATTCTATATTGTATGTATACATATAGTTATATTTATGTGTTGTTTTCTTTTTCTCCTCTGCTAGAAAAAAAAGAAGGGGACTTAAATTGTGTTATGTGCTTGGGATTATTATAAATATATATTAAGCATCTACCATTCTTCTTGCCCTGTGCTAAACTCTGGGAATACAAAGAAAAGCAAAACACAGTACTGACCTCAATGGAGTCTAATAAATTGATCTCACGTAAGAGAATATTTAATGGTAGATCAAGTAATTGAGAAACAAATCTTTTTAGAAATCTTTAAAGATACTCTAGCTATCCACCTTCCCAAATTGGACTTGGTCCTAGCTAAAGGTAGTATGTTAGATTTTATGAATTCTCAGAATCCCTTAGCTTTATAGTCAATTACTGGATTTTAGATCCAATTCCCCTATATTGATAAATGAGAGCACATAAAGGTCTAAGGGGAAGTGACTTACTCCATTTGAATTCATATAGTGAATGATGGTTCAATGACTCTTTGTGACTCTGAGATTTTCTTGGCAAAGATACTGGAATGGTTTGCCATTTTCTTCTGCAGCTCATTTTAGTGGAAGAAACTGAGTCAAATAAGGTTAAGTAATTTGCCCAGGATTACCCAGCTAGTAAGTATCTGAGGCTAGATTTGAGTGATGGAACTACTAGAAGTAACAATAATAACAATAATACTAATGATAATCACTGATATTTTGTATAGTGATAGTTTACAAAGTGCTTTTCACGCAACAATCCTGTGAGGTGGGGACTAAAGGTATCATTATCTTTGATTCATTTTGTTTTGACAAACAACTTCTTAGAAGCTTAATGACTTGCCCAAGATCACATAATGAGTAACTAGATCTCCTAACTCCCAGCCTGCTGCTATCTTCTGTAAACCACACTGGCTCCTCCTCATCTCTGCTTTGAAATGAAAATCTCTGAGAGGACTTAGCTGTCTGGGACATTTTATTTGTTCCACTTGCTGGGAATCTGGTGTTCGTTGCCATTTCACTCTTGGTTTAAGGAGGCTTTTCTTTTCACCAAGTTGACAAAGAAAGTAGTGATTTCTTTGTTGTGGGAGTAGTTTTGATTGGGGAGCATTTGTCACCCCCAGCCAGTTTTTAGACATCAGAAAGGTCTTGGTTTTCCTCTGTGTCAGCAAACTTTTCAACCTCTGTGCCTTCTGAACTAGAGAAATCTGCTGCTTGCTAAAAATGTATGTCATATCCTGAGCTATTTCATTTCAACATTTATGTTAGGCTTTTTAACCTTGTAAAATTCAAGTTCATGGCATTAACTTACTTGGAAATGGTTGACATGCTTGGGAAATTGTCAGCAATTGGGACTATTTGACCACAGGAGAGATGATCCGGGAAACTCAATGTTTCTTATTGTCTAATGTTGGCAATAAAGCAATGAGAAAAGAAAGTGAATAGCACAACCAGGATAGTAACAGCTGATAACCCTCATTACAATTTCACGTAAAAACTTTCCTCTGGTTCCACATCTCACTTTACCCAGACAACACTTCAGGGAAATTCTACAATTCTTTTTGAGATTTCATAGAACCGGAGCTACAGGGAACATTAGAAGTCACCTATCCAACTCCCTCACTTTATAAATAAGGAAACTGAGGCATGGGGAGGCTATTCTTTAAAGTTACAAAGGTAGTTAGTAGCAGGGCTAAAATTCAAGTATATTTTCTATGAATCTTTTAAGTCAATACCCTTTTCATTGGGAGATGAGAAAAAAATGAATTTATTATTATTGGGGAACTTATTGGTCAAGTGAATAGAAATATGTGATATGCAGTATCTGCTTCATAGTTAGTTAGTTGCCTATAAATATTTTCCTTCCATACCTGTCACTGTTATGGCTGTTATGTAAAGATGTCAGATCCACCTGAGTAAGATTTCTGGCAGATGCTATAAGTCTAGATATTGTTAAGGTAAGCAAAGCAGAAGAAAACAATCCAGAAAGAAGGCAGGAGATACCAAATTCAACAGAATAACACTCAAGCATGGAGATGAAGGCAAACTCTTTGCTGTGATTTATTTTGGTTAGCTTCCTTTCTCATATTTTATCCTGACTGTTAGGTGGGAGTGGTCCTAGTTCTCAGGGTGCTAACCTTGACCAGAAGAAAGTCAAGAGCCTCAGAGTGCCCTCTGACCCTAACTGAGGCAGCGAAGAGATGAGAAGGTTATCTTACAATTCAAAATCAAAGGATGACTAGTATGGGATTTTCACTTTGTATGAATATAAGAAGCATCTAAAGAGAAAGAGCTTGAGCATGGGGCAAAAGGAAGAAAGTACTTAAGGGCAGGATGGAGAGCACAAAAAAGAACTCTGGAGAGGAATTCAGTCCTTGGATTTAAGCAACAACAAAAAAAGTTAATAATGTATCACCATTCATGTTAGTGATCTTCATTCTTGTTTAACTCAGCCACCAAAATTCAGAGCCCGTTTTTTAGCTCTGCCATTCATAGAATGCCTGCCATTTACCTTAATAATAGGCAACATCAGCATGGACCTAGAGAGGATTGTTTTGTTTTGTTTTAGAAAGCACAATGTAAAAATAGATAAGATGGTGTTTTGATGAAATAAATATTCTTTATCAGTATGCAAGGGAAGGGATAGTGTCAGGAAGAAGAAATGATGATAATATGAACTGTTTCCATTTTATTTTGGCAGCTTTCTTTAAAAAAAAAAGTACCATAAAGTCTTACTAATTCAAAAATATAGCCATTTAGCCTGTAATACCATTGAAATTTCCTTTTGTTCCATAGAAGGATGGGAGGAAGAGAGGAATCTACTGTGCAAAAAAATATAGTTGTGACCTCAACATATAATTGAGGAGTTGCTGAAAAGCCTTCTATAAATCCAATTTTTTTTGGTAAACAAATAGAGAAATCCTAAGGTAAATTTTTTTGTAAAACAAAGATATATTTTAAATGAATAATCATTTCCTGAGTTATCTGTTTTGAAATTCAAATGTTGATTGATCTGGTCCATTAAAGCAGTATATACAGTAGATTAAGAATAGATTACAAAGATTCTATTTTCTTATTTGTGAGAAAAATAAAAATAACATTTATATTGCTCCTACTATGTTCCAGGCACTTTGCTAAGTGCTTTACAAATATTATTTGTTTTGATCCTCAGAATAACTCTAGGAGGTAGATGCTGTTATTACCCCCATTTTACAGGTAAGTAATCTGAGGCAAACAGAAATGAAACGACTTTCCCAGGGTCACATAGCTACTAAGTATCTGAAGTTGAATTTTAATTCAAATCTTCTTGCTTCCCACTCTAGCCCAATCCTTTATTGACTGCATCACCTAAAATGAATAGGTTTTGGATAAGGGAAGAATTTATGACCAAACAAGAGATAGAGAGCATTACAGAAAGTAAAATGGATAGTTTTGATTATATTAAATTTAAAAGATTTTGCACAAACAAAACTAGTATGGCCAAGATTAGAAGAAAAGCAGAAAAATGGGGTGGGAGAGTAGGATTTATAGCAAGTTTCTCTGATAGAGATCTCATTTCTCAAATACATAAAGAATTGAGTCAAATTTATAAAATATGGATTATTTTCCAACTGATAAGTGGTCAAAGGATATGAACAGGAAGTTTTCAAAAGAAGAATCAAAGCTAATTGTCATGTGAAAAAAATCACTATTGATTAAAAAATGCATATTAAGACAATTCTGAGGTACCATCTCACACCTGTCAGATTGAGTAATACAACAAAAAAGAAAAATGACAAATATTGGAGGGGATATGGAAAAATAAAGGCACTAGTAGAGTTGTGAACTGATTCAGCTATTCTGAAAAACAATTTGGAATCCTGCCCAAAAGATTATAAAATTAAGCATAGTCTTTGACCCAACAGTAAGATCTGTATCCTAAAGAAATCAAAGGATAAGGAAGGACTTTTTTGTACAAAAATATTGATAGCAGTTTTTTGTAGTGACAAGAATCAGAAATTAAGGGGATCCTCATTAATTGGGAAATAGCTGAACAAGTTTAGTGGTATATAATGGTGAAAGAATGTTATAAGAAATGATGAACAAGATGATTTCATGAAAACCTGGGAAGACTTATTTGAACTGATACAAAATGAAATGAGCAGAACTAAAAGAACATTGTACACACTAACAGCAATATCATAAGATGATTAACTGTGAATGACTTAGCTATTCTCAGCAATACAATGATCCAAGATAACTCCAAAAAAAACTTATGATGAAAAATGTTATCCACCTCCAGTGAAAGAACTGATAAAAATTCAATACAGATTGAAGCATACTTTTTAAATTATCTTTATTTTTCTTGGATTTTTTTTTTTGGTTTGCATTTTCTTTTGCAAAGTGGTTAATATGGGAAGTATATTCCATAACTGTACATGTATAATTTCTATCAAATTATTTATCTTTTAAGAAGAAGTGAGGGGAAGGAGAGAATTTGGAACTCAAAATTATTTTTCAAAGAATGTTAAAAATCTTTTTACATGTAATTGAGAAAAAAAATGAAATAATAAAGGGGGAAAAAAAGAATAGATAGTTTTCTAGTACTTTAAAAGCTGGCTTTTACAAAGCCCTTTGAAGAGACCTGTATGGAACACATCTTTGTAACTGCTATCATACCTGGCTCAGCGTCTGGTGCTTGGCAGCTAGCTGCTCGGTACTTTGGGGGGAAGCTGGGGGAAAGGAAGTTAAAAAGAAAATCAGGCCAGAAAGTGTCAGAAGTGGAAGCTAGCACACTTAGGCGTGTGCTTAGAAATGATAATCACAATTTTTTCTTACCTATTTGTAAAATTGAAGGATTTCTACAAGGCATCATGAACAGTAAAGTTTAAAAAAAAAAAAAAAGTCTTCATTTTTTCCTTAAATATATTCTGTAATTCAGACTGACCTTACTCTGGCCCCACCCCCACACCCAATTAGTCCAAATTAAAGTGGTACTTAAGGGGTTAATCCTCTAAAGAGCAGGAGGCAGAAGGCTCTGTGTTCTCTTCCCCCTCCTGGCCCAGACTCCATTGATGACCTTCAAGTATAAGGATGCATCTAGGGCAGGCCAGGTGTTGGAACTGATCACAGTTGAGAACTGAGGTTTCTGCTTTTTTCACTAAATTGTTTGATTGATGGTGCCTGATTCAGGGAAAGCAGAATAAGTGAGACTCTCAGATGTGGGGGTGGTGGTAGATAGTAAGTTCAAGAGTCCCGAGAACATTCTCTCCACCTAAACCGAGACTTTTTTGGGGTTTGGGGTTAAATTGTACTTAAACCTCTGACGGTTCCCCAGCCAAAATATGGCAACTACAAAAGCAAGGAAAACTGTCAGAAGTTACACCCAGCAAAGGATGGGAAATTACCAGTGATGGTTGTTAGTCATCCTTACGGGCAGGAGAGATTTAAAAAAAAAAATCTTCAAATTTGATGTTTTGAGGAAGAGCATCTCTTTCCTGGACAAAATTTATCCTGTCAATTAATGGACTTTCTGCCATTTGCCTGACAAATGATAGTATTTCTTGTAACGCTATACATATGAGTAGTTATTCTTGAGGTTCATGGGGGACCGTTGATGTATTGCCTCCCAAGATACCTGGTATATACCTAGGCAATAAATTTCCCCAAAAAGCTGTCCCTGCTTGGCTAGAAATGAGGAGAACCATAAGAAAAGACAGAGTTTCTCTTGATGGAGGAGTTAACTATTTTGCAATTTTAAAAAATCAAATAAGCCCTTAACTCATATTTTTCTTGGGGTCCTAGAATTTGTAAATGTTATTATCAGAGCCCACAACTATTTGAGTATATCTGAGCAAGGGAGAAGAGGGGAAGGTGAGCACATTTATCACATTTCCACTGCCCTTTAAAACAAACAAACAAAAAACCCTGCGTCATCTTTGATTCCTTTTGTGAGACAAATTGTCAGTCACTCACAGAAGCTTCATCCATCCTTCCAGGAAGGTGGTGGTGGAGGTATGTGTATTTGTGTGTGAATAGTATATCTTCAAAATGACCCTTGTCCTTTCCCTTCCTTGACCCCAAACTGCTTCCTTTGAGTTTATTAATTTGGAACTCAGTTTTGACCAAATCTATTTTCTTATCCCCTTCCTCCTCATTCCCACTTTTATTCTGGACAGAAATTCGTGAGACCTTACTTTTGCATTTGATGGTGTGGATGGTCTTTTGCACCTTTCTGTTGTCTTAAAACCAGAATAATAGTTCTTTATGATAGCTTTTTGTTTGGGTGGGGGTTGCAATGGAGAGGAGGGGAGTGGAGGTTCGGGGAGCTGGCAGTAATTCAAACTATACCTCATATGTTCAGACATCAGAGCTGGAAGGGCCTTCAAGAAATCATCAGTCCTCTGCCTTCTAGCTGGTAAGGTGTGGCCATCCCCAATTTTTTTTTTTTTTTTAACAGAGAAGGCATCCCAAGGTCTATAGAAATTCTGTGAAGGGTAGGGAATAAGCATGTATAATACCTGTGCCTTACCAGGCACTGGGCTAAGAACTCCATAAAGATTGACCTCATATGATCCTCACAACAATCCAGCAAGATGGGTGCCATTATTAGTCCTATTTTACAGTTACAGAGGTAACCCAGCTAGTGAAATTTGAACCTGGGACTTCCTGACTCCAGATCCAGCTGCTTCTGTGATTGTTCCAAGTCCTGTAAATGGGGGATGCACAAAGCTACAACCCTTCCATGTTGCAGTCTCATTCTACTGTGATGTACAAGTAAAAAGCCCAGGACTTTTTTTTTTTTAATTGTACATCATGGATGCCTAGGAATTGCTTGGGGCAATCAACTCTAAACTACACTGCCCACCTCTTAAGCAAAGAAATAATTTCTTTCACCTATAAAAGCTAACAAACAAAATATAATAAAATAAAATAATGTTCAATTCCAAGTGCCCAAGCACCCTGGCCAGTCCTTAAAGTAAGAGAGACTACGAGCTGAATTTCCTAACAAGCTGACTTTTCAAAGGGTTTTGAGCTCTTGAAAACATGAAAGCTCTGGTTAAAAATTTAAAGGCCTGATATGTTCCAGTTCTGTGGAGCAGCAGCAGGACGCAGCTTTTTACAGAGCCATAATTCCCCAACCACCAGCTCTTTAAATTAAGATGTTTGTGGCAGCTGCTTGCACTTCATGGAATGCACATAGGCTTGGTCATTAATTATTGCTCTCTGCCTCTCCTGCCCCTCCAGTTATTCCCTGTATTCCCCAAATGCATGCAGTTCTAATCCCGCTGCAGTCAGTATTACTTGACAAACGAGTGTGTATATGTGCATGTGCTTTGAGAAGCATTATTTTTTTGTGCTTGATTAAAAAAAAATTTTTTTTTTTTAATGGAAGAAAACTCATGGGGACAGATCTTCCTTTTTTTTCTTTTTTTTTAAATGCACTCTGGTCCACCCAGATGACCTTTCTCTTCACCTTGGCTTCCAAAGTAGCCAGGTAGAAATCTAAGAAATGTGAGCCCTTGAACTGCCCTTAGCATCCTGCTCCCATCACAGATCTAAAGTGCCCCTCAAACCTAGTGGCTTGGGCTTCTGGTACTAGAAGCTGCCCCACACTAATGAGGGGGAAGGGAGAGGAGGGATGACTTGGCAGCGAAATGGAACCTCCTCCAGCTTTCCTGCAGTAAATATTTGTACAATTCCCTTTTGATTTTCATTAGTGAATGGCACTCACTCTCAATGTGTCTTCAAGGGGCCTCCTTTCCACATATTAATGACTTCCTTGTCTGCTTCCTGCCAAGTTTTGTACTTTAGGTTAGAGAGAGGTCAGGACTTGGATGTTTAGATGAGTTTCCTACTAACCACTCTTTGTGAATTAACTTCTCACTGTTCCACTTTAGATCTGGTGATTTTTCTAAAGCAGGTTTGCAGAACTGTGACTGTTTTGACTGCAAATCCAAGCTTTACCAAACATTT
>JAJPUD010021475.1:0-23007 GCA_023553655.1 Myrmecobius fasciatus | reverse complement strand
ATCTTTACATTTAAGGGTTCTGATAAAGGTCTCATCTCTAAAATATATAGAGAATTGTCTCATATTTATAAAAATTCAAGCCATTCTCCAATCAATAAATGGTCAAAGGATATGAACAGACAATTTTCAGAGGATGAAATTAAAACTATTTATAGTCATATGAAAAGGTGCTCCAAATCACTATTGATCAGAGAAATGCAAATCAAGACAACCCTGAGGTACCACTACACACCTGTCAGATTGGCTAAAATGACAGGAAAAGTTAATGGTGAATGTTGGAGGGGATGTGGGAGGCCTGGGACACTGATGCATTGTTGGTGGAACTGTGAATGGATACAGCCATTCTGGAGAACAATTTGGAGCTACGCTCAAAACGTTATCAAACTGTGCATACCCTTTGACTCAGCAGCATTTCTATTGGGCTTATATCCCAAAGAAATCATAAAGGAAGGAAAGGGCCCCACATGTGCAAGAATGTTTGTGGCAGCCCTTTTTGTAGTGGCTAGAAACTGGAAATTGAATAGATGCCCTACAATTGGAGAATGGCTGAATAAATTATGGTATATGAATGTTATGGAATATTACTGTTCTGTAAGAAATGACCAGCAAGAAAAGGACCTGGACAATAGAAAGCTAATGTGGTGACAGGGAAGGCCCAAACACCAACTCAGATGAGGGCAAAATGTCCTCAGAGAAAATCTCAAAGAGTGATATAAATTATCTCAAACCCAAAAAGGTTTCTTGGAAGTGTTCAAGAAATACTTTAAAAGATTAATAAGATAAGTAGAAGAAAAAATGACAGGAAAAATGACAGTTATGCAAGAGAGAGTCAACGGCTTAGAAAAGAAAGACAATTCCTAAAAAAAAAAAAAAACATACAACTGACCAAATGCAAAAATATATCCACTGGAAAAAAGCATCACCTTCAAAAGTGGAATTATTCAATTGGGAAAAGAGATGCAAAACCTAATTGAAGAAAATCATACATTACAAACTAAAACTGGGCAAATGGGAGGTAATGACTCTATGAGACACAAAAAATCAGTCAAACAAACTAAAAAGAATGAAAAAAATGGAAGAAAATGTGAAATACCTCATTGAAAAAACAAGAGACTTGGAAAATAGATTCAGAAGATACAATTTTAAAATTATTGATTTTTTTTTACTGAAAAGGCTATGACCAAAAAAAGAGCCTGGATACAATTCTTCAAGGGATCATCAAGGAAAACTGCCTTGATATTCTACAAACAGAAGGAGAAAAAGTCACTGAAAAAATTCACTGATCACCTTTGGAAAGAGGTCCCACAAGGAAAATCCTAAGGAGCATTGTTGCAAAATTCCAAAACTACAATTTCAAAGTAAGAATACTGCAAGCTATTAGGGAAAAAAAAACAATTCAAATATCAAAGAGCAATAGTCAGGATTACTCAGGATCTCACGGCTTCTGTAATAAAGGATTGGAGGACTTGGAATATCATATTCTGGAAGGCAAAGGACCTGGGGTCACAACCAACAATTAACTAGCCAGTAAGACTGAGCATCATCTTTCAGGGGAGGTGATGGATCTTCAGTGAAGTAAGAGATTTTTAATCATTTATATTGAAAAAACCAGAACCAACCAAAATTTAATCTATAAGCACAAAACATTATTTAAAGGTTAAAGGGATGCTTATATCCCTAGATGGGAAAATGATAACTGTATCTGTCAGTGGGGCAAACAGGGGACATCACATAGACAAAGCATGTGATTGTGACTGGACTCTGATGTGATGATATGAAAGAAAAAGACACTAGAGGCTGGAAAAAAGGTCTGTACAGAAGAAGAAGAAAGGGGAAGTATAGTGAGACACATTAGATCACATGAAGAGGCACAAAAGACCTATTACATTCAAGGGAAGAAGGGAGGGGGGTTGAACATTTTCTGAAGCTTGATTTCATCAGTTTAGACTTAAGAAGGAATAACTTAGTCACTCAATGAGTATAGAAATTTATCTAATCCTATAAAGAAGTAGGAAGATAAAGAAGAAAGAAAAGGAAGGGGCTAGGTAGAAGGGAGGACAGAAACACTCAGAAAGAAAAATGGTAAGAGAATGGGGGAGAAGTGATAGAAGATATGGCTTTTCCCTTTTGTTCTGATTTTTCTCTTCCAAGATGATTCATAAAGCAATGTGTATTAAAATAAATAAATATATATTTTTAAAAAAGATAGCATCACAAACAATATTTTTGTAGCCATAAATAAGGAACAAACTCATTACTAAATCATTACCAAGCCAGAGATAGAATAGAAGAAGATAAACCAATGTAATTGAATAAATTTGAAAATATTTTGCACAAACAAAATGAAGACAGTTAAAACTGGAAAGGAGAAATAGTAAAATCTTTACAGCAAATTTCTCCAATAAACGTGTAATATCTTAGATACTTAAGAGATTAATTCCAAAACACAAAAATGACATCCATAGCAAGGTAGGTGATAGAAGAAAATAAAGAAGCATTTTTCAAAGAAACTAGCCCAGAATCTCAGTAGCTATTTGAATAAATGCCTCAAATTATCAATAACTAGAGAAATTCAAATTAAAACAACACTCAGGTTTTTCTTCATATCCATTAGATTGGAACAGAGGCAAAAAAAGGGGAACTGAAAGAGATGGAGAAAGGGAAGGGGAAGGGAAGGAAAGTTGGTAGAAGTGACTAAAAAAACCTGGCTCAGTGATGGACTGTTGATAGAGCTCTAACTTTGGAATCTGATAAATTATTCTAGAAAGCAATTTGTAACTGTGTTTCAAAAGTCATTCAATTGAGGATAACCTTCTAGTGATATTTTTAATTGCTTTCCACACATTACACACACACACACACACACACACACACACACACACAGAGCCAAATACATATTCTGTGATATACTGACTCTGGCCTCCTGGTTTTCTTTCTTTTCCGTGAACAAAGATATTCCATTTCCAGATTCTAGATATTTTTCACTGGTTGTGTCCTTTTCCTGTAATGCTCTTTTTCCTCATCTAAATAATAATTCCCCCTTTCTTTTCTTTTAGTCCTAAATAGAATATCATTTTGTATATGAATTTTTTCCATATCTTCCTTAAATCGAATATCTTCTTTTTTTGATCATTACTAATTTATCATGTATATAACTAGTTTGGATATCATTGTTTGCATGTTTTCTCTTCTTCAAGAGCAAAGACTGCTTTACAGTGATTAGTAGAGTACTTGGCATACATTTAGTGTTTAATATCTCTCAATTGTTTGGCTACCTAAACTTTTGCCCTGAAGAAATTAGAAAAAGAAGTGATCAGAGAAAAAAGGAATGGTTCTGTGTGTACAAAATTATTTATAAAAGGTTTTTTGTAATAGCAAAGAACTGAAAACAAAAGGGATGACTCTAAATAGGAAGAATCTATGAAGAAACATACAAATGTAACAGGATACCACTGTGTCATAAGAAAATATGAAAAGGAGTTTCAGAGTTAGCTGCAAAACTTTATACCAACTTATATAGAGTGAGATGGCAAGAAATAGAACAATTTATACAATAACAAAAGTATTGTAAAAGAAAACACCAATGGGACAATTCTGATTGTCTTGTGATACCTCTATACCCAGAGAAAGGACTGTGGGGACTGAGTGTGAATCACAAAATACTATTTTCACTTTTTTGTTGTTGTTATTTTGCATTTTGTTTTTTTTCTCATTTTTTTCTTTTTTTATCTGATTGTGCAGCATAATTGTAGAAATATTTATAAAAGAATTGCATATATTTAATATATATTGTATTACTTGCTGTCTAGGGGAGAGGTTAAAGAGAAGGGAAGGAGAAAGAAATTTGGAACACAAGGGTTGCAAAGATAAATGTTGAAAATTATGCATATGGTTTGAAAATAAAAAGTTTTAGCTATAAAAAAAGAAAACACTGATGACAAAGCAAGTAACTCATTTCATGAGAGAATATAAACTCTAGAATGAAAATATATTTTAGGACATCTCTAAAATGCTTGATTCTATTTTTTCATGAAAATGGCTACATTTTTTTTAATTCAAAGGAGTAGAGATTTTGAGGAAAGAGGCAAATGAGCTATAATGCCAAAAAAGAGGATAATTGAAGCATTTAAAATCAAATACACAGAAGAAAACAAAGGAATTCATAAATAAAAACAATCAAAAATGGTTTGAAGGTAACAGATAAAATTTACTATGCCCCTAAAAAAAGAATAAGCTCTATATGATAGATTTGTGATTTTATATATAAAACATCTGTTTCTATTATTTTTTGTATAAAAATGTTTGTATCTGCTATTTCATAAATGGAGATTATATACATACATAATATACGTAAAAAAATTTAGGAATATATGATATATATGTTTATGTGTGTGTAAAAATATGTGTGTATACACACACACATATATGCATGTATATGTATCCATAAAATCCCAAAATGCTTTTGAAATAATGCAAATATTTTTTCAATGAGATTTAATTTTTTTATTGGATATATAAAAATCAATGAGCCATAGTCTTAAAATGCTTAATGATGCTTCTACCATGGATAAAATTAAAATATTGATTATAAATGTAAAAACCCTTCTGTTTATAATAAAAACATTCATAAATATAAAAATAAATATTTTATTATCTCCAATATTTTAAAGTTATGAAATCAATAGCATATTTTTATGTCTTGTAAACTATTACATAATATTCTAAAAGTATTGAAAATGTCGAGTAATTATATATAGCCCTTTATTTGAATCTCAGAATATATTTGTTTTGAGTTGGAATATACTATGTATATTGCAAGTCAATAAATGTCAGTGTTGACAATATCTGGAAATCAAGAAGGGGGGAAAACCCTAAAACAATCACCATTATTATTTCAGAAGAGTAATATTGCATCTTTTCACATACAGCAGATGTTTATAGATTCATTTTACAATAAGAAAAAAGTTGCTCTTTTATGGGATTTTATTTCAAATGTCTCTTCCAGTAATAAAAGGAGACTTGTCTGAGCTAGTTTTAAAGGATAATTATTCATTTATTTTAGCTTTTCTTTCTCTGTTTTCATTGGAAGGAACTCAAAAACATATCTATTCCTTTGCATGTTAACATGACTGAAAGATGCAAAACAATTTCCATTCATTCCCTTCATTCTCAAAACATGAGGTCTGCTTTTTTATAATATAATGTCCTTGAGATCAGTTTTTATCTTTCTTTGTTTTCTCAGTACTCAGCATAGTGCCTCACAAATAGCACTTAATGAATACTTGCTGATTGACAGATGGTCATGTACTCAGAACAGCTCATATTTCTAATATAGAAAATCAAGAGAATATTCCAAATAAGTACCAGAGGCCAGAAGATAATATTTTAAAATATTAAAGATAATCTTTAAACAATATGATATTAGACAATATAGATATCTGACTATTTATACAGTACTTGGTCATAGTAGTAATCTATCTTTCCTCTGTGAGGGAGGGGGTATGTTTCATTCTCTGCTTACTATAAACATCACTGTGTTTGTTTGTGAATTCCTTTGTGTTCTGTGTATTTGATAGGATGGATTATATTCCAAGCATAGGTAACAACCAGTGAAAGTTCTTGTAATCAAGGAGTGTCTTTTGTGAAAAAGCAAGAGATCAATATCACTGGATCACAGAGTAGAGGAGGGAAAAATATGTAAGTAAAGGTAGGAGGGAGACAAAGGGCTTTGTATCCCAAATAGAGGATTTTATATTTCATTCTGTAGGTGAAAGCCACTAAAGTTTATTAAATAAATCACATGGTCAGATATGCACTTGAAGAAGATTTATATGATAACTGGAAGATGGAATGGAGAGAAATTTGATCAAAGTAAACCAGCTAGCAAGCGCTGGCAATAGTGTAGGTATGGCAAGATGAAGGCTTACACCAGAGTAATGGCAATGTCAAAGGAGAGATGGGAATAAATTCAAAAGATTTTGCAAAGGTAAAACTAGTAGGATTTGACAATGCTTGGATATGGTGAGGAGTGAAGGGTTGAGAGAAAGTGAGGAGCAGAGAATAACATGTAGGTTGTCACCCTAAGTAACTAGTGGGATAATGGTGCCCTTAAAATTATTCAATAATCATGTTTGACAAATGTTAAAAGGTGTTCCATTTTAAAATGAATGTTATCTCCAGGAAGATAGTAGAAGAGAAAAGATACTTCTGAGATATTTCACTTCTCTTAAGCTCTAGCCAGTGTTGAAGAGCAACACATTAAATTGAAATCCTATGCCAATGAGGTTGAGCCATTCACCAGTCATTCAAGAATCATATAGAATAAGTCTTCTATCATCTGACCACAACTCTGCTCCTGATCTCTTCAAACAGAACCAACAAAGTTGCTTTTGATTTCTAGATTTGTGGTGGTAGCCATAGTAGTGGTTATTATTTATTCCAGTCAGTTGCATCATTTTCTGCTGCTTTAAACTTTAACTTCTATCATTTCTTGTTTATTCTTTCAATGATGTAAGTCACAACTTGTTGGCACAACTTTTTTTTTTCCATAATAAAAAAGAAATAGTCCATACTTCATTCTCCAAATTTGCATGCTCATCATCTTTCTCCCTCTGTGCTTCTCTGTCTCTGTGTTCCTCTCTCTTTGTTTCTTTCTCTATCTGTCTCTGTATGTGTCTGTCTCTTTCTCTCCATGTCCCGCTTTCTGTTTTTCTGTCTGTCTGTCTGTCTCTGTCTCTGTCTCTGTCTCTCTCTCTCTTTTGCTCTCTCTCTCTCTCTTTCTCTGCCTTCCTCTCCCTATTTCTATCTCCCTCTCTTTGTCTCTGTTTCTCTGTCTCTGTCTGTCTTTGTCCTGTCTCTGTCTCTGTCTGTCTCTCTGTCTTTGTCTCTTTATCACTCTCTCTCTCAATGCAGGCCACTAATCTACACATAAAGATACCTTTTAGCTGCATATTGACTTAATTTTTAAATATATTAAATATATATATACATATATGCGTGTGTGTGTGAATTTATGGGTTTTATGTATATTGTTTATTATTTTCCAATTACATTTTAATCTTGTTCTGGCCATCCCTGGGAATATTATGGGTCATCTGAAATATGTGTTTGACACTGCTGCAGTGTCTTAAAAGTTGTATGTAGAAATAAGTTAAATGACCATGATTCCTTGTAGCAAGTTCCCATTCAGGGTATGTAATATAGCAATCCATTTAATTTTGTTTCCTTGGAACTTGTGCTTCTTCAAGCTCACATTTTCCCACTTTTTGATAAATAAAAGTTATTTCTCTGTTCTTAGAAATCATCATATTATTCATATCTAAATGAAGCATCAGCATGCATTTTATAAGACAATTTAAGTACTTATATTTATTTCAAAGTTAATTTTCTACTTCCACATTCTTAAATCCCATACAAAAAATAACTTTACACATATATATATAACAATTTTATGTTGTTTTCTACAGTTTGAACAGTTTCCTACATCTTTAAGGTATAAAAATGTTAAAGCTACAAGAGAGATAATATCCTACCCTCTTAACCATTTGATAAACTTTTTTCTTTCCTGAAAAATACATTTCACCCCTTTCCAGCACTAACATTTCATGTGACTGGAGTCTAGTCAATTCAGTGGCTGAACAAAGCCTTACTTTCTTGGCAAAAACAATTTTTGAAATATTTATACCATTTTCCCTCTCTCTCTATCTCCTCCTTATGACAGTGGGCTTAACCATTTACCACTCCTTTGAATAATATTGTAATGATGGATAACAATGGAAAATGTCAAATTGTTGTGCTGCCATGAAGATATAATCCCAGAATCTGCCAAGTAGTAACATTTTAATATTTGGACTTCAGGGGCTATTTTTATGCAGATTTCTGGTAAAGAAATAACTGAAAGAGTTGAGAAGTAGGAATGAAAATTTAAGACGTCTTCTTTTGGTGAGTTAAGATTATGTTAGCATGTACCAAAGGGTTTTGGTGTTTTTCATCCTGACTTTCCCTACATGAAAGATTTATATGAGCCAGTTACCACAGTAGTTAATTATGGTGATGAGTAGACAAAAACAGTATTTGAAGGGGGAAAAAGTGCTATGACAATGGGGGCAATGTTTATTATTCTTATCCTTTAGCATGCAAAGAAATTTCTACTAACAGTCCATTGCCCTTCTAATTCATTATTTTTATTTTTTGTTTGTTTTTCACAGTCTTCACATTATGATGAAATGTTTCTAAAGCAGAAAAGGATAATTTGTGAATAGTAGCCTTTATCAATAGTTATATTTATCCACAAAATGATCTCTTTTCTCTTTTCTCTCTATGATTTCACTGGCATTTTTTTTTACTTCTATATAGACAATTGGTCACTGATAGTCCTTGAAGAACTATTAATACTAGAAGTTTAGAGTGAGATTGTGGAAAATGTCCGAGTCTACATAGAGAGTAGAGATACTGACTTCAATAGAAGGCAAAGAAACTGACTTCCAGTACAGGTCACAACCACATTAGAGGCAAAAGGTCATAAGCACTTTAGAAGCAATTTGAAGTAATATTTCCAAGTTATTTAAAGTTTAAAAGCAGGGAAAAGTATAGTCAGGAAGTTTAATTTTAAAAAAGAAAAGTGAATCAAAAATCTCTAGACTATTGCAAATAAGTACTTTGAGTTCGAAGAGAGCCAAGGACCCAAGGGCAACAGGCTCATTTCATGTGTGCCACATAGATATTTCCTTTGAACTCTGTGCTAAAGCTTAAATGAGAATCCCCCCTTTCTATTTAGTCTTCTTTTTTTATCCTACATGTAGGTGAGGATTTATGTAATAAGGAATTCCCCTATAAATCAGAATGACCTATATATGTGTAAAAAAAAAATTGTTACTCCTCTCAGGTAAAAAATTTTATATTTTTAGAGTTGAATACTGAAAATAGTACTTTTAGTTAAAGGATTGGGGGCTGTTAAGTATCATCAAAATATCATTGTTGTGCATTTTGAAATGAAGAAATGAAAATTATATCTATAATTTCAGTAGAGGAGCAATTCAAACAATGTGTTTTAGATATCAAATTGTGACCAGCTTTAGGAGCATTAACCAACTCTGTATCAGTCCAATGGTAGAGAATTGTTATTATGCTACCATGCATATGTATTATGCTAATCATTTGTTAAACTTTATGGTTAGAATTATTCTACCAGTATGCAAGACAACTTTCACATTTCTAAGAATTTCCCTCTTATATTAGAGTCAGCAGGAGAGAAAGTAGTAAAAAAAAATTTAAATCATTTAATCATTAGTAGTTTTATAAGAGCAATATGTGATCACTTTTCTATACAATGTTCAATCCATGAGGAAACATTTAATAAACACTTCAATGAAAATACTTGATAAGAAGCAAGGTCAACAAAATACACATGTACATATTGCCTACAAACATAAAAGAAAAAGAAAATACCAACAACCTTACCCCCCAAAAAAAATCAAAACCTTTATTTTTTAAGGTGCAAAGGAAAATTTTGAATGACACAATAGTTCTTATTCAAACTTCCATTATTATTTTAACAAATTTTAAATAGTTTTTAAACTTTTATTTAAAGACCTATCTTATATTTAAATGACTATTTCATATTTTGTCTATACATACATTTCTTCCAAGGATTTATACATTTGCTTCTGGGCTTCAAAGTGTATTCCTTCCAATGAGGTATATTTCTACTTGTCTAGGTCCTCTCTCAGTTCAAATCTCTTCCCTGTACTATTTTGAATCTGTCCCCTTCTGCCAACCTCACCCCAATGTACTTTAGATCTTCATCCTGTTCTTTTGACATTGCATGAATAATAATAATTGAGTGAAATAATTTCTCCTTTGATTTTAGCATCAAAGTCTATAATAACTATCTTTAAAAACAAAATGAAGAGACTGGATTAGATAAACTCTAAGTTTTCATATTTTCTGCTTTCATATTTTCCTATTTTTTCAAATTTTAAACTATAAGCATAAAGCAAATATTAGAATTGTTTAATTTTTTAAACTATTTTTAACTATTGATTTTAACTATTGATGACTTTCCAAATTGTCTATTTGACTTTTATACCACCATTGTCATTTGATTTGTGTAATCCCCTACAAGGCAGGAGCAGGATGCATTTAACTAATATAGGTATACTCTGAACATTTAAAAATGCTTTCTGATAAATCATGTCACTATTTTGACCTCAACTTGATTCAGACTGCCTTTCATATGTTTCACAGTGCAAGCTTTCATTGTATTCATGAGAAAAATACTTAATCACAGAAACAGGAATTGAGTTCCATTGAAAGGCATACATACTAAGGATAGCAATTTAACAAAAAGAATGTGAAAATGAGTACTAATATTAAAGTTGCAAAATGATTCTTCCCCAAATACTGTAACATTACTGTAAAATCTTTTTGTTGAACTTGGTACTATATGGAACTACATTCTAGCATAGAAAAAAATTCATAGACTCATATGATTATAGATTTAGAGTGGGAAGATATCTTAGAGGCTAAGTAATTCAGTCCCTTAATTTAGAAAGAAATTGAGGAATAGTAAGGCTAATTGACTCATATAAGGTCAAATAGCTAGTAAGTATCTGAGGCTGGTTTGGAATCTTCCTGGAATTTTCCTAAATCTTCTTGTCTCCAAATCCATTTCCCATGTTGAATAACTATAATCAGTCAATTAATCAACAGCCATTATTCATTATACCATAAGGGCAGCTAGATGGTACATTGGAGGGAGTGCTAGATCTGGAATCAGAAAAATTTCAGCCTCAGACACTTATTTAACTATATATCTGTGAATAAATACTTGATATCTGTTGGTCTGTTTCTCATCTATAAAGTGGGGGTGATAATATCTCACTCTCAGGGTGGTTATGAAGATTGAATGAGAAAATATTTGTAAAACACTTAGCACAGTACTTGACAAGTGGTTGGTACTTAATAAACACCAATTTCTTTCTTTCCTTTCCATGTGTCAGGTACTACACCAATGTCTGAGCATAGAAAGAAAAAAAAAATAAAATATTTTCTTTTCCTTAAAAAAAGAAAATATGTTCATGTTTGACTTGTATCAGCAGCTGAGGGGAACAGAAAAGTACTTACAAAGGAAGTAGCACTTGAATTGTACTTCAAAGATAGCTAGAGATTACATAAAAGTTTGAGGGCAAGAGAAGGTATATTCCAAACATGGGAGGACAGTTTGTACAAAGGCATGGAGATGGAAAATGAGATGTTAAGTACTAGTAATGGGAAGACAGATTTGGCTAGACTTTCTAGTATGTGCAGAACAGTAACATGTAATAACAACAGAAAGCTAAGCTGGAGCCCAACTGTGAAGGACTTCAAATACTAAACAGAAAAGTTTGTATTTGATCTTATCAAATATTAGTAATCCTTGTAGCTTTTTCAGTAAAAGTGACATATTCAAACTTGTGTCTTAAAAATACCACTTTGGTGGCTATGTAGAAAATGAATTTAAGAGGGAAAAGATGAATTAGAGAACAGATCGCAATGCTAGAAGTGCCATTAGTTTTGTGGACACTATTTTTAAGGATCAAGATTCTGCATGTAAAATCTGTTATTATATTTTCTATCGTGAGATTATATTATGATATTAGGAAAAACAAAAAAAGTAGCATAGAAGTTTACATAGTAAACTTAGAATGATTTCAGATTCCAATTAGAAGGGATATGTGTGTGTGAGAGAATGTGGAAGCAGGAGGGAGTGTGTATTACAGAAGTAAAGAATTTTAAGACTCAAGATTTTAGAGACTATCTAATTCAATTTTTTTTACACATAAAGAAACCCAGGTCTAGACTTGCCCAAGGTCAAGTTAGTGGCAAAGCCAGGGCTCTTGCTTCACATTTAGTTTTCAGAATTGTAGCCAGAAATCGATGCAACAACTGAGGAGTATAATTGCTAGAAACATTGTATTTGATTTTCCCCCCTTCAAATTGATATTTAGAGCATATGACAGGTTCCTTGAAATGAAAACTATAATACAATTGGATTGGCTTCTTTGCTAGTAAGTCCCCATATCAATAATGTTTAATCCAAACCAGGGAAGCAAGCAGATATGTAAAGCATTTACAAAGCAGCAATTTGGCACCAACGGAAAATTGAAATTAAGAGTTTTACAAAGCTTGCCCTAGTAATAGTTGGCTATGCTGCATTTTAGAATTCAGTTGTAGAATGTGATGTATTCTGTCAAAGTACAGACCTTTCAAGCAGAATATGAACTACTATGTGGTGACATGTTATTATACTGTGGGTAGGAGAGGTGGGTAGAGAAAGAAGTGAGGGCATTACAACTGAAAAATAATGGATTTCCTAGATGCAACAGAGAAATGATATGTATTAAGGTCAAAATGCAAGGCAAAACGAGCCATTGCCATCCAAGTAATTGTAGTTTTATTCTAGAGCCAGGACAATGATTTTGAAGCCAAAAGATTTTTAGTTTTGAATCCTAGCTTGCCATTTTCAGTCATATTCTCTCTTCAGACCTCAGTTTCCTCATCTGTAAAAGGAAGAAGTTGAAATAGTTCATCTCTCATCTTTCTTCAAGTCACATCAGCAATAATTTATCAAGCTATTTCTATGTGCAAAGTATCGTGTTAAGCACTGAGAATATAAATATAAACTAAAGAAGAGTCTGACTTTAAAAAACATGTTTTGGGTGAAGCATAAGGAAGGCCTTGCTTAGATTGTCTATTCTATACTCCTTATAATTTTAACATGATATTCTAGTTAATATATATGATATATTAATAATATATGTATTGTATATATTGCCTAGTTTTATAAATCTATGAATATGTCAATACTACCAAATAGAGTTTAATCTCCATGAAGGAAAAAAATATTTGTTATTTTTCACATTAAAGGTCCTTACATGGGCATTTGGGTGGCTCAGTAGAGTGCTGGATCTGAAGCTGAAAAGACTCATTTTCTTTAGCCTTTATCTTCTTCAAACACTAACTTGTGTCATCCTGTGCAATTCACTTAACCCTATTTGCTCAACTCTTCAATTGTAAAATAAGCTGAAGAAGGAAATGGCAAACCACTTCAACATCTTTGCCAAGAAAACCTTAAATGGCATTATAAAGAATAGGATGCACCTGAAACAACTGAACAGCAGCAAATCTCTTAAAATATCTCTAAAAGCAATTTAACAAAGTAAGAATACTAGATTTCAAGTCATGGAACATGGGTTGAAATCCTGCTTCTCCCACTTATTGCCTGTTACCCTGGGCAAATCAGGTAACTCCTCTTGCCTTCAGTTTTCACATCTCTAAAATAAGAAGGTTTTCACTGACTTTTTCACTCGCTTCCCCTACACTTGTAATTATTCTTTCTCCTCATCTTTGTTTTCTTGCTTCCTTCAAGTCCCAGGTAAAATCCTACTTTCTAACAGTCTTTCTTGGTCCTTTTTTATTATGGTGACTTCCCTCTGAGACTACCCCCAATTATTTCCTGTATATAGCTTGTTTGTAAGTTATTGTTTTTCTTTAATTTTTAAAGTGGACCAATGATGTCACAGGATGATGTCTTCATATGCACATGAAATGAGACCAGTGGTGCTGCTTCCCTCCTTAGACTATGCACATCTTGACAACCAACATTTACTTTCCTTTGTACTTTCAGGCTTAGCACAATTAACTAGCAAATACAGGAACTTAATAAATTTTTATTGATTGATTGACTGATGAACTCTAAGTTCCCTACCAGTTCTAAATCTGAGTTACAATGTATAAACATTGGCCTGAGGAAATATAACATGATGTATCTTTGAAAATCAAGGTTCTAAAAACTTCAAAGTATTGAGAACCTTGGCACAGAGAGGTATAGATGACAACTGAAAGACACACATGGGTATGAACGTATATCCACTTCATGAAGAAGTATGTTCAAATATGCCCTTTAAAATTTATTTACTTTATTCTGAACTTAAGAAATGAAAATATTTGTATAACATAGCAACATATATGCTTTTAAATAATGTAATTAGATCCTAATTATAAACATTGATGATGTTTATAAGGTGATAAAGATGAAGAAGAAGCATTCATGATTTCATTAATGTGTGAGAACTTCCCCCAACCACTCAGAACAAAATCAGCACAAATTTTAGGAAATAATTCCTACGGAGTTCCTTGAGTCCCTGCAGTATTTAGTGATTTTATTCAGTCACATATCAAGTATTGGAAGTAGGGTAGTTCTGCTGCTGACATTTTAAAATTTGGAGTGGGTTTTATTGACATGTTGGGCTGATACCAGAAAAAGAGGATTTTGATTCAACCAGTGATAGGGTAGAGAAGTGCTTTGAACATCAGAATTTTAGAAATAGTTAAGGTTCTTATTCCTTGTGATTAGAAATGTGAAAGCAGGGATTTGACTTTGAAAGTGCTTGCTCTGAAATGATCAGACAAGCACAAAACTCCAAACCCAGGAAGTATGCCAGATTCTGAATTTCTCCATCCCCAGAGTGCCATATTTAAAGAAATGAAAGGTTTCTTCCACACTGCTAGAAATATTCCACAACAAAGACAGCCAAAAATCTGCCTCTGTTTTCTGTTTCCTCTGGGCTCCTTCCAAAGGGAGATCAATTCCTTTTGGGTTAGTACCAGGTAGTCTTGCCAGGAATTGACTCTTCTTGTTCCTTAAGTTCACATTATGAAAAAAGAAGTGTTCATAAAACAACAGTAACAAAAAATAGTATGAGCTCCTATGAATGCTAGGAAATTTTAGCTTGTTTCTTAATTCTTCAGGAAAGAAGCAAATAGGCTGCTGTAATAAAATGAAATTTCTACAAAAATTTTTTCAACAATTTGTATATAATCCTGAGATTATTTTCTGAGTATTTCAAGATAATAATTAAATTAAAAATATATATGTTGGCTCTCAATGTTTTCAAGAAAATTCAGATAGATGTTTTTCAGCATTAGAATTAAAATGGTGATAAATATATTTTTGATAAGACTGGGAAATATATATATTTTGCTTGAAAGTAATGAATATTGGTGTGTTTTGATGTCTGCTACTTTTTTTTACTACTGTGTGGATGCGGTATCATATTCCCAGATTTGTTCATAAAATAAAACATAAAATATTGGAAATCTAGGTAACCTATACAGAGTTGCCTAATGTTTTTTCTCAGAAGACATTCTACATTAGAGAGGAGGAAAAAAGAAGCATGATGATATTTGGCTTACTGTTACTGGGAAATGAGCTATGCTATTATTCTGGGCAATTAAATTGATATACTTAGAAGTGGACTATTAGTCAGTCAGTTAAGTAGCACTTATTAAGGACTTACAATTTTGTAAAGCATTATTGTTAGGAACAAAAATGCAAGTAAAAAAAGAAAGATAGTCCCTGTCTTTAAGGAATTTAACCTTCTACTGGAGGAAGATACCACATAAAAAGGAGGTTGAAAGAGGAACTGGGGGACCTGGAAATATCAAGTGCAGAATTTAAACTTAGATCTAACACATTTCCCTTTGTGCTATGTTTGCTGAATAAATGACAAGAGACTACACTGTCTTTTCTTTTTGTATTTCCAGTGTTTAGTATAGTATGGGATATTTAATGAATTGTTCAATTACATTAACTTAAAGGGAATTTTCTACTGATACTAAGACTTTATACATTAAACTATTAGAGAAGGCAAATGTAGTGGGTGTGAATTCTAGGTGAAGTCAGGAATATAGGAATTTAAATCTACCCTCAGTTCAAATCAATGAATAAGATTTGGATTCAAATCTTACCTTAGATGATTACTAGCTGGATAATCCTGACAAGTCACTCAATTTTTAATCTCTTCAGTTTCTTCCAGTTAAATATAGATAATAATAGCAGTTTACCTAATGATGTTGGTATATCAAATGAGATATATTTATACTACTTTGCAAATTCAGTGGATTCTGTGTTAACTATATTATACAAATTAGTTGATCATTTCCAAACAGATACATTGTTGTTTAAAAGTTTATTTCAAATTATATTGTACAAAACATTTCAGAAACATTATTGCTGATGTCAGTCACAGTACATTAAAATCTTAGTCCTAAAATTTCCTGAGATTCCCAAGGGCAGGATTTTTCTCTTAATTTTTTTTGTATCTCCAGTTCTTAATGCAATGCCTGTCACATACTAGGCACTCAATAAATATTAGTTGAATGACTGACTGAAAGGTTCAGGTGCTATCCAGCACAACCTCTTTATTTAATATACAAGGAAATTGAGCACAAGGAAGATTAAACGTTTTGGCTAAGATTACATAAATATTAAGCATTAGAGATCTCCAGCAAAGAACTTTGTAAACCTTAAAGTGTTTCTTAAACCAATGTATCAGTGATGATGATAAAAGGCAGGATAGAAAGGAATAAGACCCTCAGTTCCTTACTTAATATTTTAATTCTACAATCTTTTGTAGTCAGGGTGGCCACTCTCATTTTATATATGAAGAAATAGCTTCAAAAGAAATTTAGTGACTTGCACACAGTTACAAGAACAGTATGGCCTTGAAGGCAATCTTTCTGAATTATGATTGTACATACCCTGTATTCATAATAGTTAACTCAATTTGCCCAACTTTTGAAAAAATGCTTCTGAAGTTTTAAGTATATTAAGCTAACATATTGAGACATGTTCTTTACCACCCTGTAGGATGATGAATTTCAATATATTCTATGACTATGGATTAAACAGCTCTAAATAGAATCATCTAAGAGAATACGCATGATTATTGAAATCTTTCTTCATTATTAGACCTGCAGTGTCACGTGCCTGGCCTCCTGATGGTGGTTCACTCAGTTTTTTCAGTATTCAACATAAAATGAAAGTGAATTCCATTTGATAGGAGATAGGTGATTTTTGGAGATCTCACTATACTTTGCAAAGTTTGTATGTTTATATGTTTATTTTAATAGTTCATATTCCATCACAAACACTGTCAGCATTTTTATGAAAGTTTTTAAGTATGCATTACTTTTAACATAACTTTGAACTAAGTTATTATTTGAGGTGTACTTCTTTTTCTTCTGAGATGACTTCCTATAAAATTTACAGATTAATAAATGTTTCTTCAATACTTAGTAATTTATTTATTATGGAATTGTTTTTCATTTATGTCTGACTCTTCATAGCCCCATTTGGGGTTTTCTAGACAAAGGTAGTGGAGTAGTTTGCCATTTACTTCTCCAGCTCATTTACAGTTGAATAACTTAGGTAAAAAGGGTTAAGTGATTTACCCAAGGTCATACAACTAGAAAGTGTCTAAGATTGGATTTGAATTTACATCCTCCTGACTCCAGTGCTCACAGTTTATCCATCATGCCAACTAGTGCTCTCTGTCTCTATCTCTCTCTTTGTCTCTCTCTCTGTTTCTGATTCCTTTTCTCCATGCATGTGTATGTATATGTGTGTATACATACACATATATAGAGTGTGCATATAAATATATGTATGTGTGTATGTGTGTCTATGTGTGTATATATTTACATAAAATTTCATTTAATCTTCAAAATCACCCAGTCACATAATTTCTGTATTATTCCCCAAATTACAAATAGTAAACTGAGAGATTAATTGATTTGTCCATTGTCACATAGCCAGACAATGTCATATCAGAGATGGTAGTAGTACCCAGGTTTTTCTGGCTCTAAGTCCTGTTCTCTATATTAGGGCTTCTTAAAACTTTGACCCCTCTTCACCTGAAAAAGGACCACAGATATATAGGTATATAAAATAGTTATACAAATCAAACTTTTACCTGATAATAAATTACAATTTCATGACCTTCACATTCAGTTACATAATCCCACATGCTGTTGCAACCCACAGTTTAAGAATCTTTGCTCTATATCACCATCCCTCTATTTTATCTATTTATGATAACGAGGGAGGATTTTGGGAAGATGGCAGAATAGGTCAGAACCTCTCTTAAGTTTACCCATAAACAACAACAACAATAATAATTTTGTTGTTGCATAACAAAATAAAAACATTGCTTGACAAGATGAACATAAATGGGTAAAAAGCAAATAAGGCTCAGAGCATTAAAAGGATCCTCCTGGACCAACTCCAGAAGATCAGAAGAAAGACCCTAGGACAGAGTTTTAACTGTTGTGAAGTACAAACATCTCTATATAGTCTCCATTGAAATATCAAGCGGTGGGGAGTACCCTGGTGCTAGCTGGGTTCAGTGGGAGCCTCAGCCAGAACCACAGAAGCTTTCACCTCCCAGACAGCATGAGGAGTCAGGGAATGACCAGAAGACTGAGGGAACAGCTACTGATTAGGAAGGCCAGGCCAAGCTGTGCAGAAGAGACAGTCTTGGGTGAGAAGGAACCAGCACACCTGGTAAGTGCAGAAACAGTGGGTCAGGGAGGGTGCTGACTGAAGTCACTTACAGGAGCATAGAGTTCTCATTTTGGGGTTCCAGGTCAGAGAGGAAAACTGAAGTGAAACTAGAGGCACCATTCGACCATTCCAGGATCTGAAGTAGTGACACTAATAAAATTGCATTCTCCAATCGATAAATGGTCAAAGGATATGAAAAATTTTCAGATGAAAAATTAAAACTATCTCTAGTCATAAGAAAAGATGTTACAAAACACTATTGATCAGAGAAATGCAAATTAAGACAACTCTGAGATACCACTATACACCTGTAAGATTGGGTAAGATGACAGGAAAAGATAATGATGAATGTTGGAGGGGATGTGGGAAAACTGGGGCACTGATACATTGTTGGTGGAATTGTGAATAGATTAAACCATTCTGGAGAGCAATTTGGAACTATGCTCAAAAAGTTATCAAGCCGTGCATACATTTTGACCCAGCAGTGTTTCTACTGGGCCTGGATCCCAAAGAGATCTTAAAGGAGGGAAAGGGACCCACATGTACAAAAATATTTGTGGCAGCCCTTTTTGTAGTGTCTAGAAACTGGAGGCTGAATGGATGCCCATCAGTTGGAGAATGGCTGAATAAATTATGGTATATGAATGTCATGGACTATTATTGTTTTGTAATAAGTGACCAGCAGAATGATTTCTGAGAAGCCTGGAGAAACTTCTATGAACTGAGGCTAAGTGAAATTAACAGAACCAGAAGATTATTATACACAGCAACCATAAGACTATACAATAATCAATTCTGATGGACATGACTCTCTTCAACAATGAGATGTTTCAAACCAGTTCCAATTGTTCAGTGATGAAGAAAGCCATCTACCCCCAGAGAGAGGCTTATGGTATTTGAGTGTGGACCACAACATAGCATTTTCACAATTTCTGTTGATATTTGCTTGCATTTTATTTTACTTCTCAGGTTTTTGTTTGTTTGTTTCTTTTAGATATGATTTTTCTTGTAAGGAAGATAACACTATAAATATGTATACATATATTGGATTTGTCATATATTTTAACATAGTTAACATGTATTGGACTACCTGCCATCTAGGGGAGGGAGTGGAGGGAAGGAGAGAAAAATTTGGAACAGAAGGCTTTGCAAGGGTCAATGTTGAATAATTACCCACGCATATCTTTTGCAAATAAAAAGCTTTAATGAAAAAAACAAAAGAAAAAAAGAAAAAAAATGGCAAAGGAGAAAGATTCCAATCAAGAAGTTTACTATGGGAATAGGGAAGACTAAGATTAACGTTAAAGTTAAATGGGAGAAAATTAAAAAAAAAAAAAAAAAAAACCTCATCCACATCTAAGAGTAATGTTAAATGACTACTTGTTCAGAGAGAATTTATAGAACTCAAAAAATACTTTAAAAATCAAATGAGAAAGGTAGAGGAAAAAGTAAATGAAAATACAGCCATCCAAGAAAAATAGGAAGATTATGAAAAGAAAGTCAACCAACCAGAAAAGGAGATCGAGAGCTTTAAAAAAAATGATTCTTTGAAAATTAGAATTAGATAAGGAGAAGTCAGTGAAATTATAAGAGATCAAAAAATTACAAAATATTTAGCAGTGGAGACCAGATGGAAGAGTGAATCTGGGAAACTGCTTGAGCTCTCCCAGTTTCCCTGGAAAACCACATGAAACTAGGCCTCTGAATAGAGTCTGACAGAATGAAACCACTTTCTAGTCCAAGATATATTAGAAAAACTTCAAGAAAGGTCAGACTCACTGGAGTGAAAAGGGTATTCAGCCCAGCTCAGAGAATGGGAAAGCCACTGAGAAGGTTTTAATCACAACAGTATCTGAGACCTTTGGGCCTGGCTCAGAAGAGGGGCAGACCAATGGGCAACCTCAAATCCCAGATCAGAAGACAAATTCTGGGAAATGAGCCTGTTTCCTGGAAAGAGCAGATAAAGCTACTCCCTGCAAATACAAGGGACCCCCTGTGCTCAAAGCCCTGCATCAGAGCTGCACAAGAAGACTAAGACAATGTCTTGTTTACCCCAGGAGCAGAGCTCCATCATAAAAATTAAAAAGGAGGAAATACTAAAAGAAAAGGAAAGAAAATGAGCAAGAAATAGAAAAGAACTTTAACCATAGAAAATTACTATAGTGACAGTGAACAGGAAAACACCAACTCAGACAACGACAAAATGTTCTCAGAGGAATCTCAAAGGGTGATATGAACTGGTCTCAAACCCAAAACTTCTTAGAAATGTTCAAGAAATACCTTCAAAGAGAAATAAGAGAAGTAAGAGAAAAAATGAGGGGAGAAATGAGAGATATGCAAGAGACAGTCAACAGCCTGGAAAAGGAAGGCAATTCCTTAAAAAATACAATTGGCCAAATGCAAAAAAAAAAGATGAAGAAAACAACACCTTCAAAAGCAGAATTAACCAATAACCAAATGGAAAAAGAGATGCAATGACTAACCGAAGAAAATCATACACTACAAACTGTAATGTAGCAAATGAAATTTAATAACTAAAAGAATGAAAACTAAAAAAATGGGGGAAAATGGAAGAAAATTTGAAATACTTTATTAGAAAAACAACCAACCTAGAAAATAGATCCAGAAGACACAATTTAAAAATTATTGGTCTACCTGAATAACATGATAAAAAAAAAAGATTCAAGAGATCATCTAGGAAAACTGTCCCAATATTCTAGAAACAGAGGAAGAATCCACTGATGCCCTTTGGAAAGGGATCCCACAAAGAAAATCTTAAGGAAAATTGTTACAAAGCTCCAGAACTAATATCTCAAAGAAAAAATACTACAAACTGCAAGGCAAAAACAATTCAGATGTCAAGGAGCAACAGTTACAATCACCCAGCACCTGACAGCTTTTACAAGAATGGATTGGAGGGCCTGATATGCATCTTCAGTGAAGAGACTTTCAATCATTTCTATAAAAAAAAACCCCAACTAAACAGAAAATTTAATCTACAAACACAGGACTCAAGAAAATCCTAGAGAGGATAAAATATATATTATGTAAAGATTAAACTTTTTATATTTATAGATGAAAAATTGATATCTGTAACTCTTGAGAACTGTATTACTGAGACAGACGAAGATAGGGCATCACAGGGTCAGAGAAAGTGGTTGTGAATTGACTTCTATTAAATGATATCAAAGAAAAAGACATTAAGAAGTGGAAAAAAGATTACACTGGGAAAAAAAAGAAAGGGGAGGTATAATGAACGTAATCAGATCTATGAAGAGGCACAAAAGACCTATTACAATCTAGGAAAAAAGGGAGGTAAATACACATTGTCTAAAGCTTGATCTCATCAGTTTTAGCTCAAAGAAAGAATAACATAATCATTCCATTATGTTTAGAGATTTATCTAAAGCTCTAAAGAAGTAGGAAGAGAAAGAGCAAAGAAAAGGGAGGGGCTGGATAGAAGGGAGAATAGAAACATTAAGAAAAAAGGTAAGAGAAGTGAGGAGAGGTGATAGAAGATAAGGTAACGGGTGGATTAAAAAAAACAAATCACTATTAAAGAAAGACTGAAAAGAGAGAACAAAAGTATAAAGAGAGGAGAAAATAGCATGAAGGAAAATACAGAGCTGGTAATCATAATGTGAATGGGATAAACTCTCCCATAGAACAGAAATGATTAGCAGAGTGGATTAAAAAACAAAATACTACAATACATTGTTCAAAAGAAACACATTTGACACAGAAAGACACATACTGAGTAAAGGTAAAAGACTGGAATAGAATTTATTGTGCTTCACCTGGAGTAAAAAAGAAAAGAAAAGAAAAGAAAAGCAGCAGTAGCAATTCTGATCTCAGATAAAGCAAAAGTAAAAATTGATCTAATTAAAAGAAATAAGAAGAAAAGTATATCTTGTGAAAGGGAACCGTAAACAATGAAGTAGTAATGTTATGAAATGGATATGTACCAAGTGGTAGAGTATTAAAATTCCTTGAGAAGATATTGTGTGGGACTGGTGCAAAACCCCCTTTCCCAAATTAACTAATCATAAACATCTTCAGGTACAAAGAGAAAGCATTATTTAGTCCCTGCAGCGAGAGGCTCAGACAAATACCTGGGATCCATACCAGCTACCATCATGAGGGAGGGGAAAAAATTGAGAATCCAAGGTATTTGGAAAAATAAAAGGCTATTCAAATTTCTTGTAAAAGAAAATTTTCCTGGAGTGATAGAATGTGAGGGGAAAGTAGAAATAGAAAAAATCCACTGATCACCACTTCAAAGAGATACTTTTTGGAAAACACAGAAGGATATTATTTCCAAATTATGAAACCCCCCAGATTAAAGAGAAAATTTTGCAAGAAAAAAAATTCAAATATCCTAGAGCTACAATTAGGATTGTAACAGGATTTATCTAAAGCCACAATAAAAGACCACAGGGATTGGAGTCATATATAGATATAGATATGAAAAAATATATCTATATCTATATATTGGCAATCAAAAGAACCAGACCTGCTAGCCAAATATATCACATACAGAAAAATTATCCATAATATTGAATGAAAAAAATGGACATTCAATAAACATGCAGATTTTCAATATTTTCAACCAAACCTAAATT
>JAJPUD010021474.1:0-23008 GCA_023553655.1 Myrmecobius fasciatus | reverse complement strand
TCATGGGTTCTGTCTGACATACTTCCCTCTTGACTAGGGATGCTTGGTTTGGGGAACACTTGTGGTTTCATTTTCTCTCTCTCTGGGACACCAGTGGAACAAGTAACTACAGGAGCTCTGGTTTCCCCCTCTCCCTCCTCTTCACTATTTATGGCAAATATTAGACAGTTCTCCACTTCCATCTCATAGAGCTCCCCTTAAATTAGTGTTTTAATTGCATACATTGTTGTTTGTATTTCTCTAATTTTGTCTGTCTGTGTCTCTGTGTGTGAATGTCTGTGTCATGTTTGTGCTGTGAACTAGATTTTGTTACCTTGAAAGATTTAAAATGCAGCTAGAAAGAAAAACTTCAAAGAACTGTAGTTAGAGAAAATACTGGGAAAGATTTATTAGCGTTCCTTAGACTTTCTGTGGGAGATAAGGTTATAAGAAAAGAGAAAGAGCTTGAAAAACATTTTTTTTCTATCGTCCCGATACTGACCAAGTTGGGGCTACAGAAATAAAGTTAGATAATTAAAGTTGTGGAACTACCAAAAACATTTAAGATTCTGGAGGTCTGGGAATTGATTATTAAGGAGTTTAGCAATTAGTCATTTTAAGATTGCAGGAAAAAACTCCAGAGATTTTGGGGTAATTCCGGGAACTCACCCTCTTCTGAAATTTTAACTTTTGAAGTACCATTTTGCAAATTTTATTTCAAGGGGAAAATCTTATAAAAGTTTAAAAAGGTTTAAAAGCTATTGACAAGATTCTGGGACAGTGAAGGAAAGAAAGTATGATCAAGGTCATAAACTGTAGGGAAAATACTTGTTTGAGTTTAGGAATACCCAAATAATGAATGGGTTTGTTTATAATTGCTAATGATTTCTTTACACCAGGAGAAACTTTAAACTTGAGAAGGAGAAAAGAAAAACAAGTGAAAGATGTTCAGCAAAATATATGTGTAAGCCCTGATTAACTTTTATTGCTTATGAGGAAAAATTATGATTATGACTTTAATAATTTTTATATATATAAGGAATATGCTAATAATTTAGATTTTTCAAAGCTGCCTTTTATGACTTGGGAGTCAGAGTCTTACAATGATTCACTTACAAGTGAATCAAAAATTGTAGAACCTATTCCCATCACAAAACTCTGGTCCTGCCCCCCAACCAAGTAATGACTCCTGTTATTTGAAACAATCATTTAAAAACTGTTCTCATAAGACTAGAGAACATCCATATTGTCCTGTATTCATGGACTTGTTATGGGAAACCACTCAGATCCTGGAAATGATTGTATTGTAATCTACTTTCCCACCCCTTCCCACTTATGATTTGTGTACAGAATCTCTATCTTTCCTGCAACAGGAAGAGATCTTCTGCCCAGGAGAATTTGCAGTCTGCAAACTGTATTCCTTACACTTTCAGAGTAATTGTATTCCTTACTCTGAAAGTGATTAATTAAAGTGCTACTTGATCTCTAAAGCCTGCTTCTTGTCCCTGCTTTGTGTGGCTCCAGCCAGTCAGAGTTTAGAGACCAAGACAATAAAATTCTGCTAATACTTATTACAATTCCATAAGAATCAAAATAACTGTATCTAATCCTAAACTGTGACTAGTGAAACTTGCTATTTGAGGTAAAATCTCTATGTGAGATAAAATGAGTTACTATAATTGATATCATTTTGAGTTTTGAATTCAGGTATGATTTCTGGTGGATCATTAGCATAAGCTACTCAGAGGGATGTGATCCTGAACTGTTATAGGTGGAGGTCTCTTGTGTTTTCTACTTGATTATTGTTGGGGTCCACAGACAGCAGATAGCAGGGGCAGAGTTCTGAGGACACTGGAAGGTGCATTCTGCCTGAGTCCGCCCCTCAGGAGGGTGGGTATGGTATTGAGTATGCCTTAGTAATGAGGAAGAGCCTCCTCACCCCTGTTATACTGTGAATGGGACTCCTCTCTCCTGGATCATGTGAAGTGGGTAAACAGGGACTAGGGAGGGGGCTCTTCCCTCCTGGACCACGTGGAGGAGGGGATTACCCTCCTGGATTAAGTGGAGTAGGGGATTATATAAGAGAGTAAACAAAGACGCCAGGGAGCACTATCTATATTAGGGACACTATCTGCACTAATGGCACTCCCTTAGCAGGCAGCCATGTAACATCAGGCACTGCCTGGGGCACTCTCGGCACTTAGGCACTACTGGCAGACTGCCAACACGCTGCCAGGTAACATCTAGCATTGCCATGGAATAGGGAACTTCCGTTTGTGATATCCCGAATAAATAAGACCTGCTGTTAGCCAGCCTTTCATATCTCGGGTGTTCTGTGGGGATCATTCCCTGCTTAAGAGAAGCAGGGCCCGAGACGTCTGAAGACCTGGGAAATAGGTAAGAAACCAGTTGACGCCTGTCGAGGTGAGAGACGGGGAGTCTGCCCCCGACAAGGAGAGCGATGGGTAGTTTAGGTCCCCCGCCAAGGTGGGCGGGCGGGACTTAACGGATTATTTCTGAGTCTGGCTATGAAGTGGAATAGTTATCACATGATTGCTTCTCAACTGTGACTCTCACCTGAGGTCAAAAAGAGCTAAGGATGCTTTATCCTGCTATGTGCCTTTAAGCTTAAGCCTGAAGGACCAGTGTGGGCTATTATAGTCATGTCCCTGATATTTCCTCTAATAGTAAATTTCTATAATCTAAGTAAGTGGTCAGTAGAAGACATGAACACAATGCAAGTATGTAAGATCTTGCTACTTTCAATCTGAATATGTAGTTATTATATCCTAAACTGGATATATCTCCAGAGGACTAGGCCAAAAACTCATACACACACACACACACACACACACACACACACACACACATATACATATATAAGGTCTTTAAATGTTTCAGAATGATGTAAGAGTAATACAACTGTCTATGGGACACAGCTATTATTCTATTGGTTATTGAAAATAAATCAGAAACATCTTCAGTGTGGTTTAAAGAAGAGAGTTTTAGTGCAATAAGTTCTTTTAGAGGATGTAACTTAAAAAAATATTTTGTGTGGCATTGATAGAAAAAGTCAATTTTATTCAAACGTATTACTAATGTGGAAATAATACCTATTTATACTGTGTGTCATATGGTACAAACATGTTTTCTTATAAACAATTTATTTGGCTTGTATTGTTCTGGAATTTAATATTTAAGTACCCTCCCAAGTCTTTTATTATATTTTTATTATAATTGTAGTAAAGTTGAACTTGTACAAATTAATTTGTGTAACCATTGAACTTAGTGGTGGAAAGCCTCTACCTGCAAGAGTATTATTACTTGTGTTTCCATGCCAACTAGAAACCCTCTCAGCCCATCTTCTCCATCCACTCAAAGTCTTATACTTTTAGAAGAAAAGAGGAAGGGCATCATATTAAGTAGCAAGTTCAAGGTGGACCTCAGTCACTCTCTGGACATGGAAACAACCCTCTTCATTCTGTTATTTTTACCTTTCATGATCAAACTCACTATAAATCCTTGTGAGGTACACAAGGACACTAGAAGCTCAAGCTGGCTTTGTTCACAAACAGATTCCAGAGTGGAGACTTAGCTTAAATTAACCAAAAGTAAATATCTCTAAGAGTAAAAATAAAAGAATATTACTAGAATTATGATATTACTAGGATTTTTAGAGGGAATGACAGGTCATAGGTAATACCTTTGGACCAACTGATATCTCTACTAGGTACATGTCCCAAAGTGGATGCTCTTTGTAGCATAAGACCAGTGGAAAGAATGGTATGGTTCTATAATTGATATACCCACTATTCACTGAGGAAGAGGCTTGCAGTTCAGTCTCCGGTTATACCATGCTATACTCTTCTGATGAGATGCTCTCTTCAAGGTCACCTGCTATTTTGTCATCCTCCTATAAGGGTTATTAGAATCATTTTGTGTAGGATACTCTCAGAATAAGAAAAAGCAAAAAGGAAGTTATTACAATCTTGCAAGAAAGGGCATCTCTCATCAGACAAGGTGTTTGTCAGTAAAAGAAAGTGCAAAGCAAAAACTGCAAAACACCAGATTAAATAGCCTAAATGCAGAAGCCCTCAAAGCCCCAATCTCCACCCCGCGCCTGTCCTTTTCTCCCATTGTTTGGGGGAATCTGGGCCTACATTCTAATCATGGAATTCTAACCCAGAAACAAAAGAATACAAATCAATAATAATCAACTCTTAATTTAAACACCTAGAGAACTGCTATACAAGCAGATATTCTCAGATAAGAGAATTCAAAGCCATCATCACCTTTAAAATAAATACTTAAATACTAATTAAGAGATGGTGAGAAACAGGAGGGGACAAACACCTGCAATTTTTAGTTATAGCTCTATTTGTTATGATAGTCTCAAGTCACAATTAAGATATAGTTTAAGGCTATATTCTCATGAAAATGTCTTCACCTAGTTATTTCCACACTATTAACCTCTCCTATACAAGAGGAACTTTTAGATTGATTTCTAACCTGTGACTATGAAGCTTTCCCCATCTCTCATGAGCTTGTCAATAGTCACATTACCTTCAGTCACACTACCACAAAAAGTAAAGTTTAGGATATGGTCAGTTCACTTGTCATCTGACTCATAATACATTCTGTGCTTCTCTTGAATCCTATGTTTGAAGATCAAATTTTCTGTTTAGTTCTGTTTTTTTTTCCAATAGAAATGATTGAAAGTCTCTTATTTCATTGAAGATTCAACTCCTCCTCTGAAAGAGGATGCTCAGTCTCACTGGGTGGTTAATTTCTGGTTGTAACACCAGTTCCTTTGCCTTCTGGAATATGGTATTCCAGCACATCCATTTCTTTATTGTAGATGCTGCCAGATCCTGGCGGTTGCTGACTGTTGCTCCTCGATATTTGAATTGTTTTTGTCTTGTAACTTGCAGGATCATTTTTTTTATCATGGCCTTCAAATAGACCAATAATTTTTAAATTATCTTTCCTAGATCCATTTTCCAGATTGACTGTTTTTCCAATGAGGTATTTTCCATTTTCTATCATTTTTTAAAGTCATTTTGTTTGTTTGACTGATTCTTGATTTCTCATAGTGTCATTAGCTTCTATTTTCCTCATTCTAGTTTTTAACATATGGTTTTCTTCAAACAACTTCTGAATCTCTTTTTCCATTTGATTAATTCTACTTTTCAATGGATTTTTTTTTACATTTGATTTATTGTGTTTCTTAAGGAATTGATTTCTTCAGTCAATTTTTGTCCTTCCTTTTCCAAGCTGTGAACTCTCTTGCATACCTCTCATTTCTTTTCTCATTTTTTCTACATCTTTTAATTGCCTTTTTAAAATCTTTATGAGAACTTCCAAGAAGCCTCTTTGAGCTTGAGTCTAGTTCATATCATTCTTTGAGATTTCCTCCGTGAACAATTTGTCTTCTGAGCAAGTGTTTTGATCTTCCCTGTCACCATAGTAGCTTTCCATGGTTAAGGTTCTTTTCTGTTTCTTGCTCATTTTATTTCCTTCTTTTTTTTATTTCCTCTTTTGTGTCTTTTATGGTTGAACTCTATTCCTGGGGTAAAAGGGGGAATGTTCTATGCTTCCTGTGCAGTTTTAAGCCTTGGTTTTGAGCACTAGGACCCTTTGTGTTTGGTGTCTTGCTCACAGCAAGGAGTATTCCCTACCTGCTCTTTACAGGAAACAGCTTGGTTTTTCAGGCTGGCCATGTGCTTCTGAGCTGGGACTGGAAGCTGCCCCACTGGTCTACTTCACTACTGAGCCAGGACCAAGAGTCTCAGATGATGATCTGCTGTGACTAAGAGCCTTTCACTGGCTTTCCCAGATATTGTCTGAACATCCCTTTCATCTTAGTGGACTGACCTTTCTTAAAGTCCTTGATCTGGATACTGGTTTCATTCCATTCGACTTTGCTCAGAGACTTGGTTTCATGTGGTTTTTGAGGGAAACTAGGAGAGTTTGAGCAGCTTCCTGGCTTCACTCCACCATCTTGACTCTGCCCCTGGAACTTTTCCAGTTCCTTCATTTATAAAAATTGGGAGTAAGTCCCTTCTAAAACTCTGCATCTTTGTTATCTATTTATATTCCATTTTGTCAGGTAAAGAATAATCATTTAAAACAATTTTCTGATCACATATATAGATGAGTGGTAGGTTAAGTGATTTGTCCAGTCACACAACTAGGAGGTAGCAGAGACCAGACTGGACTCAACAAACATCCCCTCATCCATTACATCATACTGCCTCATATGACTATTTATACATTCATCATATACATGTATGTTTGTAGTTTTTTTTGGGGGGGGGCAGAGAATGTATATAGAGGGAAATCACACTATTTTAAGATATTGCTTTACCCTTAAGATTGACCCAGATCTTTCCATCCTTCCCTATGATTTCTGTTGTTCACATATTTAAAAAGTTCCTCCCTACTGTTCAATACACAAATAATGACCTAGTGTCCCATCATCTTCATTTAGTATTATTTGGGGGATCACTTTTTCTCAGGATACCTCTAGAAACAACAAGAATTCTATAGTGAAATGGAGTGTATACTTCCTGGCAGATAGTAAAAGACGTGCTCTTTGAAAAAAAAATTAAGTCCTTCAACTACAAGCAGTCACTACATGCACTCTAGTAGGGGGAAAGTGGGGAGGATTCTAAAAAACCAAAAAACTTCCATTCCTGCCTTTAAAGAAACTAAATTAAGTATGCATCTATTGTATATCTCTCTATAGATCTCTCTCCTCCCTTCCTCTCCCTCTCTCTCTTCTCTGTCTCTCTCTATCTCTCTGTCTCTTTCTCTCTTACATATAACAAACACACACACACAAACATCATAATCTCTTTCATGCTATTTTTCTTCTCCAGTTTTGATTCCCTCTAGTATCTCTGAGTATAAGTAAATGTTACACAACATTGTCTTATTGCTTTGAGCATTATTCCTAGGAAACATTGAGATCACCATCCCACTCCCACCCCCACCCAGAAGACTGTAAATATTTATTTTCCCATAGAAAATAATGTACTTTTCATTAGTGCCAATCCAATGTTTTAAAATTCTGATGAAAATAAAAACAGAAGAGAACAAACTCTTAAACTCATTTTAGAAATGATCTTTTTAAAAGATTTTATAAGTTTATTGTAAATGAAAATCTTCCCTGAAATCACCACTGAATGAAACAGTGGTTTTTCTTGTCCTCTTCATTAATAAAATCACCAGTGTACCCTGACCTAGAGGAGGCCAAATCCAAAATAAACTTCTTTGGTTGAAAGCAGGAAAGGTAAACTCTTTAAAGTCTGATTAATTTTTTGAATTCCATAAGTTTATTGCAAATGAAAATCTTCTCTGAAACCACCTGAATAAAATAAATGTTTTTTCCTTCTTCTTTGCTGATAAAATTATTAGTATAGCTTAGAGAATGCCAAATCCAAAGCAGGATTCTTTGGTTGAGAGCAGGAAAGCATCCTTCAATGTGAAGGATGTGTAGTCACACTCTAACTGAAGAACATTGCAGAATACAAATGGAAACAAACCACTTTGTGGATTATGAAGGATTAATCATCCATATTTTTCTTTAACCAGCTAATGATCTTAGCAATACTCTTGTTATTTTGCTGATTCACCTTCATATGTTTTTTAATTATCTTAAGAAGTAGAACACTGTCATTCTCTTCTAGTATGGTCCTAGAAAATTGCTGGAACTAGAAAAGAAAATACAAGCAATCAATAATCTCAATCTAATTTTCTACTTTTCATAGAAGGAAGGAAACAAGAATTTATCAAGCATCTGTTATATGCCAGGAACTGTGTTAAATGATTTTAATTATTAATTATTATTTCATTTAATTCCTCAACAACCTTTAGAGGTAGATGCTAATATTATCCCCATTTTATAATTGAGGAAACTGAGGCACACAGAAGTTAACTGACTTGCTCCAGGTCACATAGCTATTAAGTGTCTGAGGCTAAATTTGACCTCAGCTTTTCCTAATTCCAGGCCCAGTACTCTATTTACTCTGCCACTTAGCTGCCTCAATAATTGCAGGATACAATAATATAGCTTAAGGTCCTTTCACTAGTACAGCTATTATCCCCCTTTCATAGATGAGGAAACTGAGGCTCATAGAAATTAACTCACTTGCTCAAAGTTGCACGATTAGTAAATATCTATACCAGGGCTTGATGCCAGACCTTCTGATTCTAAATCCAAGGACCTTTCTGCTGTTTCAATATGTACTGAGCTAAAATGTCATGTCAGACAGTAGTGTGATGATAAAACTTCCCATGGTTGGAACTAAAATAAAATTGGGTGCCCTAAAATTTATTAAAGTCCCTGACTAGCTAGAGAAAGGAAAGAGCTATGAGAAAGAGCACAAAGTTAAGTGTGCTCAAAGAGATCTGCAACTCCAAAATTAAATATCAAAAAGCACAATTTTTTGTATTGCAAACTAAAAGAAGAATAGCAATGAAGATGCTCGTTAATTAAAAGGACAAAATCTAGAAGAAGATCAGACATAATTCAGAAAAGGACCTCAGATGGTTAAATTGGAATGTACTATTCCACATACCACAGAGTAGAAATATAGTAAGAGTGAGCACTGATTGTCATGTCTTTGAGGGGTAAAGATTTTAATCAGCTCAGAAAAAAGGCTAGATAGGATCCATGGTCTGGGATTCTATACCATGATTTCTTAATCTTTTTTGTGCCATGGGATCCATGACAGTCTGATATAACTTATGGATCCCATATAAAAATGTTTTTAAATGCATTAAACAAGATGTGTAGGATTACAAAGGAAACCAGTAATATCAAGATAGTTGAAAAAATATTTGAAGGAAAAAAACAAGTTCAACAGACTTTTTTTTTTTTTTTTTGATGAGGCAATTTTGGTTAAGTGACTTGCCCAGGTCACACAGCTAGGAAATATTAAGTGTCTTAGGCCAGATTTGAACTCAGGTCCTCCTGGCTTCAGGGCTAGCAGTTTATTCACTGTGCCATCTAATTGCCCCCACAGACCCTTTTTTTTTTATAAAGAAACAAAGATGCATTTGTTAACTGCATTTGTTGACTACTATGTGCCAAGTGTTATTTTACAAATTGGGAATACAAAAAAATAAAATTAAAAAATTAAGCAAAAACTACCCTCAAGGAGCTTAGATGCTAATGGAAATTCTAATCTAATGTATTCTAACATGCTAACAGTATGTACAAAACAAAAATCTATATAGGGTAATTTGGAAGTAACCTGAGAAGGAGAGGGACATTGTGGGGGAACCAGGAATGGTTTCTTGGAAAGGTGGGATTTTAGTTTAGACCTGAAGGAACCCAGAGAAAGCACAAGGGAGAGGTGAGGAGGGAGAGAAATTCAGACATGAGAGACAGGCAGTGGATACGTAGAATCAGGAAATGGAGTTTCACATACAAGGAACAGCAAGGAGATTAATGCTTGTAATGTATAAGTATGTAAAGTATAAGTAATACAGTAATGTATAAGAAGGCTGGAAAGATAAGAAGGTGTAAGATGTGCACTTTAGGAAGATGACCTTGTTAGTTGAATGGAGGATGGATTCATGAGGGGAGAAATAAGGCAGAGAAATCAATCCTGCTACAATAATCCAGATATGAGGTGATGATAGCTTTCACCAGGATAATGATAATGCCAGAGAAGAAAGAGAAGGGGGCATAAAAGGCAGCTGGAAAATGATTAGATATAGTGAGTGAGAGATGGTAGAGTTAAAGATGGCACTTAGGTTGCCAGCCTGGGAGGATGACTGAAGTAAGGAAGAAGAGAGACTTTGGGAGGAAAGATAATAAGTTCAGACATATTGAGTTTGAGATATCTATGGAACATCCAGTCTAAAATGTCCAATAAATAGCTAGAGATATGAGAGTAAAGGTCAAGAAAGAAACTGGAACTAGATATATAGATCTAAGAATCCCCTGCATAGAAATGATAATTTATGTGAATCTCTGTATTTTAAGTGTTTCTTATAAATCACTGAGTATTCTCTTTTCTTTCTTCTGCCTTAAAAGGCAAAAAATGCCAAAAGGGAACCAAGCCCTCTAGTAAAGGACTTATTTTCTCAAAAAGCAATGGGTCTGAGGGAATGAGCAGACAGCATTGGGTAGGAGTTAGGTAGGCAAGGTTGGGCAGAAGAAGGGACAACATTGGGGAGAGAATGAAGCTGGCAGCTTTGTTCAGCTCTGCTTCCCTTAAATCCAATTCATGAGCAAGTCAAGATATCATCCTTATGATGTCATTGGTCCTTTTTGGGAAAGAAGGTCAAACAACAGTGGACTGGGATGGCAATAGTTCCTGAGAGTCACAGTGACTTGCTGAAAGGATAAACCAGCCAGGGAAGTCTAGTCAGCTGTTGGCTAAGTGATAAAATGTGCTCGAATCAAGAAGAGCAGGGTGAAAGCCGCTTTCTGCTATCTGACCATCTTGTGATGACACCTGAAGCAAGTTAGTATGCTGCATCTATGGGGGAAGCAGGTATAAGAAGATGGAAGGCACTCCTTCCACCAAAGTTCACTCCATTCCTGCTGCTGGAACTTCATCTATCAGTGGGAGAGTGAAGCTTAGGAGAGGAAGGGACTCTAAACATTCTTTTCCTAACAAGATTTGGATGTAAATCTTATTTTTCTTCTTTATCTGTTTTAATAAATATACCTTATATTCAAATTCTATCTTTTTGCTTTTTGAGAATAACAGCTAACATTTATGTCATATTTTAAGATTTGCAAAGCACTTTATATCTGTTTTCTCACTTGATCCTCACAACAAACCTTTGAGTTGGATGCTGTTATCATCCCTATTTAATTATGAGCCACTGAAGTCACAAACATTTTGGAACATCACAATATTCATGTTTTTTGAGAGTCTAATGCTCTAGAGCGAGTTTTAGATTTAGAGTTCAGGAGAGATTTGGGTTTGAATTTTGCTTCTAACATTTAATTAGCTGTGACTATGATCAAGTGACAACCTCTTAAGCTCAGTTTCTTCATCTGTAAAAGGAGATAAACTACATCTACAATATTTATCTCACAAGATTGTTGCAAGATCATATGATATAATAATATATGTAAAGTGTTATATGTATCTGTTAATACATAAGGTACTATTTTTTAAAAATGTAAAATCTAAGTTTCAAAATAGCCATCAAATGAGGATCAAATGAGATAATATTTGTAAAATACTTAGCCTCAGTGGCTGGCACATAGTAGGTGCTTAATAAATGTTTATTTCCTTCTTTTCCCTTCTACATCATATTTCACAGTTCACAAATTCACCTGGGTGTCCTAAGTGATAATAGCACCTACCTCTCAAGACTTAAAAGAATGAAAATGAGATATTATGTATGAGATATTTTTCACACACACACACACACACATACACACACTCACTCACTCATACATTCAAACTGTCTTGCAAACCTTTAATTTTCTTTATAAACATTATCAATATTACCATTCCCTGTATTATTCAAGATACTTACTTCTTGGAACTCTAAATCTGTGGATATGGGTCTTCCTATAGAACGTGCTAGCGAGATTAAAGAGTATTTTCCAAGCCTACAAAGCAATGAGATTTCAATCAGCAACAAAGAAAGTCATGGAAGACAAAATGATATTTTATATAGTGTGTGTGATAAAAGTGAACCTTGAATTCATCCTCATTTTCCAGATGCAAAGAAGCATATCAACTTCCTTATGAATGAAGAAGTCCTGTTCATAGGGGATCTTCTAAAGTTTTGAGTTATCATAAAGATCATTTTATAGGAAAAAAATATTTACTTCAAAATCTATTTTCCCTTTCATTATTATTATTATTTTTTGCTAAGGCAATTGGGGTTAAGTGACTTGCCCAGGGTCACACAGCTAGGAAGTATTAAGTGTCTGAGAACAGATTTGAACTCAGGTCCTCCTGACTTCAGGGCTGGTGCTCTATCCACTGCACCACCTAGCTGCCCCTTCCCTTTCATTTTAAATGCTAATTTCCTTTTCCCTCTTTTTTAACTTGTACTTTTTCAAGTAATAAGATTTTTTAAACATTAATATCTATTTTAAATTAATATTTAAATTAATAATAGTTAATTAATTTTGAACTTTTAAAAGCCCCTCAATATATATCTCCATAGTTTGGCAAAAGAAATTCCCAAGTTAGCCATATCTGAAAATGTATGTTTCTTTCTTCATTTTAAATTCATCACCTTTCTACCTGAACAGGAGAAAAATGTTTTATTCTTCATGCTTTTGGATTCTTACTTTCTCTCTAATACCATAGTTGAAATAGTGTCTGGTGCCTGACAAAACTATTAAAAAGTATAGAGGCATTCAAATCATGCCAAAAACAACTTATACTCAACCAAGGATCAAATCATTGAATGAAAATTTAAGTCCCAATTTTGTACACTTTACCTGGGAGCTTACTACCAGAATCATTTTAGAACATATTCCCTTAACACCATGCAACTTAATGTTTATTTCCATGTAAGGTAGTATCGGTTCACCATACCTAGTCTCTACATAAGTCTCCAAGTGTCAGAAACTCTACTTTTGATATATCATTCAAGCCAAATTTCAACACCTCCCTAGTTAATTTAATCCATATTTACCTCCCTATAGCATAATAATCTTCAGAGAACTCCTGATTTCATTGCAATGAAAAAGGCAAACAATAGCAGGTTGTTATAGTTAACATAAAGATTACCTACCTCCCCAAAGTGTCACTATAGCTTAAAAAGCAAACACAGGACTTTGGGATGCATTAAAAAAAGAAAGAGAAATTAGAATGAAATTAATATAATGATACTACTACGTTTCTGGTCTGTCCATCCTAAAATTCAGCACGGCTGCTTTATTTCAGAAATAGATATCTGATATCAGAAACTAAGTTGTTAGGACATCATATAGAAAATAAAACAAATCATAATGCAGTCACGCTCTTTAAAATTGGCATTTAGATGAACAAGATTCTAAAATTCTGCTAATACACCCAGGTAAAAATTTGGAAAAATTGTAATTTCAAAATTATAATTTCGTATTTCTAAAATACAAAGACATGTGGTTCCAAAACTTTTATTTGATCAGTGTTGGGCACTACAATGCTACAAAAACTCTGTAATTTATACAGTTTTAGAGAATTGCCTGAGGCAAGGAGAGGCTAGATGACTCTGCCAGGGTCCCACAACCCATGTGTATCAGCAGTAGGATTGGAGCCCAACTCTTCTTGTCTCTAAGGCTAAATTTTATCTACTATTTCACTTGACCTCTCTTAATTATTTGCATAATTAAACCTGTTCTGAAGGAAAAGCAATTATTTACGGACTTGAATGAATCTGAATGACCTTTGTTTTTAATTAAAATCCCCAAATAATTTCTCAATTCTCCATTTTCTTGAACAATAATGTTCAACTTTAAACATATCGGTAAAATTGTCAACAAAGAAACCAAGTAATATTCCTTTTTTTTTTTCGCTTTTTTCCCTGAGGCAATTGGGGTTAAGTGACTTGCCTAGGGTCACACAGCCAGGACGTATTAAATGTCTGAGACCAGATTTGAACTCAGGTCCTCCTGACTTCAGGGCTGGTGCTCTATCCACTGCGCCACCTAGCTGCCCCGTAATATTCCTTTAAAAAAAAAAAATAGGAGAGACAGAGAGGGAGGGAGTGGAAAAAGAAAAAGACTCATACAAACACACACAAAGAGACAGAGAGACAAAGAGAGACAGAGAGAAACAGAGACAGAGAGAGAGAGATAAAGACAGAGACAGAGAGATAGAAATGGAGACAGAGAAAGAAACAGAGACAGACAGACAGACAGATAGACAGAGAGAAGGAGAGAGGGAGAGGAGTTTGGGTTGGATGGCAATGTCTTCCAAGATGAGAGTAAATGACTCATCTTGTTTTCATTTGTAAACTGAAAATGCTCTGTCAATTTGTTTGAGGGAGAATGAGATCTCTGAATGATACTGAGCATGTTGGTAGTTTAAAGTAGATAAAAATTATTATAAGATAATGACTACTCCCAAGAATATATGAGACCCTAGCAAAATTTCTAAATTGCTCTGCCTGGGCCTAAGTAATACTTAATAACAGACTCTTGAGAGCTAGCCACATCTATCCCCCTAGCATGCTGGTCCCCACAGAGTTCTGAAGCATTGGCAAAGTCTGCAAGTCCTGCTCAGAACAGATCACTCATGGGGGCTTTATAGCTATAGGCCAGGTATTGACAAAAGATTGAATCATACAACCAGGGGATGGGGGTGGGAGGGGAGCTCTATAGGTCTATGATAAAGACTAGCTAGATAACTAAATAGATGGAGTTTAAGAGTTGACTATGTGCCAGGCACTGTGCTAAGCTCTGAGAATATAAATACAAGCAAAAGAGATAGTCTTTATTCTCAAGGAGCTTATTCTAATAGGAGCTTTCATTCTAAAGTGCCGACTCACAAAAATCCGTGAGGCAAAGATATAAAAGTAGAGCCAGGTTTGAAGTAGCAGCACTTCTTCAAATGGTTCCAGGTAGTAATTAATGGGGGGAAATTCAGAGAATTAAGGGCAGAGCCTGATCAAAGTGATGGGCACTGTCTCAAATGCTGGTTCTTAGAGGGGCTCCAGGGGCAAGGAATAGAAAAGTCCAGAGGACAATGATTATGGCTCAGCCATAAAGAATGTTGGATGCCAAATACATCAGGTTCTTAAAATAAGCATCCTCATTTACTTCATGCTCTAGAAGTGGTCACAGGGTAGAAAAATTAGACTTGACAACCTGAAAAAAGATTCTTCTCCAAGTCCTATGTTCAGATGAAACTAGAGGATTTCCCATAAACTCTGCCTCTGCAGAAATTATTCAACAATTCAACAGAGTTCACAAGATCATGAATTAATTGTATTTCTATCCCTTTCACTTGATGCTCACAGATATTCCATTATGCACCTAAATACTCTACACAGTACTTTTCTCCACTGAAGTTTTTCTCCAATGCCTCATGGTGTCCCATGAAATGACCTGGAATTATCAAAAATTATGTTATTATTTTTTCTAGTTCTATAAAATAATTTTTGGCAGTTTGATTGGTATGGTACTGAACAAATAGACCAATTTATCCAGAATTGTCATTTTTATTATATTAGCTCAGCCTATCCATGAGCAATTGGTATTTTTTCCAATTGTTTAGATCTAACTTTATTTGGGTGAGAAGTGTTTGTAATTGTGTTTACATAATTCTTGGGTTTGTCTTAGCAGGTAGGTCCCCACCTATTTTGCCTACAGTAATTTTAAATGGCATTTCTCTTTATCTCTTGCTGATGGGCTTTGTCAGTAATATATAGAAATACTGATGGTTTGTGTGAGCTTATTTTATATCCTGCAACTTTGCTAAAGTTGTTAATTGTTTCTAGTAGATTTTGGGGTGATTTTCTAGATTATCAAAAATTATGTCAGATGAGCACAAGCTCTACCAAACTGAAAAGACATAGAATACTGCTGATCATAATGTAGAATGTTGTATAAGGACCAATCCAGCTAAGATCAGAAAGGTTAAAATAATTCATTAAAGCATTAGGTATCATCTTCAAGCTTTATTTGTACCATGGTCTCTTTGGTATTCTGGCAAAGTTTATAGAGAGCCCTTCTCAGAAAGTTGTTTTCAGATGTATCAAAAAAAAATAGAATTAAAAAGGAAACCAAATATATAAAAGTGCAGTTTTTATTCTTTCTTCTAGTTGAAGCAATTAAATGGCACAGTGAATAGACTGCTGGACGTGAAGTCAGAAAATCCTGGGTTTAAATCTGGCCTCAGATACTTCCTAGCTGTGTGACCCTGGATAAGTCATTTTACCTCTGTCACAAGTTCCTCAACTTTAAAATGGGGATAAAAACAGTTCCTATCTCCTAGGGTAGCTATCAGGATCAAATGAGATAATATTCAAATAGCTTTTTAATCACTAAGTCTGGCAAATAGTAGGTACTAACTAAAGGTTTCTTGACTATTGATTGATCCCATCATCCTACTTCTTAAAAACTTTTAATGACTTCCTCTCACCTATCAAATAAACCATAAATTCCTTTTCCTTAAAGTCAAAACCTTCCACAACTGGACAATAAGCCATACATGTGGTCCTATATCACATTACTAAGTACATATGTTCCAGACAAATTGGCTTGTTGTCCAATCTCAGTCTTCATCCTGTCCTCTCCCATCTCAAGGCATTTGTTTACTTTATCATTTTTGTATATCTTCTCCCTCCCATTGGATTTTTTTTTGTCCTTGAAAACAGGATCTTTGGCATTTCTACCACTAAATCCTTAGCATTTATCATTAATAATGTGCCTTGTACATTTTTTGGGGGGGAGGGAGGGTCCACACCTGTAATTTTATTTGAATAGTGAATTCCTGGTGAGAAAACTTCCTTCACTAATGCAGATTAGCAGTTGTTCTTTAATTTGCTCTCACAGAGTTATCTGGAATACTTAAAGATGCAGTAACTTGCTCAGGACCATAAAGCCAGTAGAGAGAAGTTGAATTCAGGCCTATTCTTCATCTGCTACATCACACTAACTCTTGCCTTGCACACATTATAGTGTGCAATCTATTCTAAAATACCACTCTTTATTAAATACCTGTACTAAAATACATTTAACATATTTATATTTTCTCTTTTCTAAAAAAAATTTTTTTATAATTTACAGAGCAATACATTTGCTTTTGCAAGGACTTAACAAGAGTTTTGCAAACCCTTAACCACTTAAGAACACCTTTTCTTTTCACAATGGCCCAGATCTAAACAATCCACTCATGAATACACGTTGAATCCACAAAGCACAGCATAGTACAGATTAAGTCCAGGTCATAATGAATAAAGCAGAAACAGAGGCCAGAAAAGGGGGCTTTTCCCCTTTTCTCAAGCTGCTAATTGACTCAATCAAAATGGAACCCACTAATTTGTAACTTACCTTTTTTCCACAGCTTGCCAATTGTTGATTAAAAATTCCTTTGCTACAAGCCGGCCAATAATAGTTTCTGCTACAAGGTTCAACATATGTGGTGACTGAGAAATGACTGAGTTTTCATCCAAAACATATTCCATAGACCTGTCAAATGTGTACATAAAAAGTTCAAAACAAATCCTAAGTATTTTATTTAAATAAATGGAATTTATTGTAGAATTTTAAAATCCCCAAATGAAGCATCTTGTAGTGCCCAAAGACAAATATTTGCTTCACTACTGATTTGATGGGCTCATTCCCACCTCCCTTTTGGAGAATGAGATGATTTTACTAAAATACATTTTTTTTCTTAGTACCCCTTGAGTTAAATTGACAATAATCACCTATATAGTATCCGTGGATCTTTGCTGCAGGACATCGAATAAAGTAAGCTTTCTTTTTCTTCTTCTCCTAATTCACTCTTCTCATAAATACTCAACAAAAAGTCCCATTCTTTATCACTTCCCATGGCAACACCAAAACACATAACTTCATTTTTAATGAGATTAGAGTTTCTATAAAATATAATATATAACACATTTCATAATTATTTGCTCCCATAAGTTGTCATGCAGTTGACATTACAATGAGATGAAAAATGTAATTTAGAGGCATGATATTTGATAAAGTTAGAAAGGACAGGGTTTAAAGAAGTTTTAGAATTATCATTAAAGTTGAAAGTATGAGAATAGAACATTTTAAAGCCAGATCTGTATAGTATCTTTAAAAAATAGCAAATAAGTGGTAAAACAAGGCACTAAAAATAGTCTATTAGAATAATGGAGGTAAAAACAAAATTCAGAGATTGCCTTTATAAATAAATATAAGCATTTATTTATTAAGGTTGATTATTCATAGAATTACCAGCATTTTGGGGGCCTAATAGCTCATGGCACAGTGATAAATCCTGAAGAAAATAAAATAGATTGAATCACTGCCCTCTGAAATATTATAATCACAGACTAAAACATTGATGCAAATGAATAGTAATGCAGGATGCAAAGGTACTGGGATCAAACCAATTAAATCAGCACACAAATTAGCACCAAGAATATTAGTAGGATATAAAGGAGAATATTAGGTGAGAGATGGATAATTCATTGACTCATTTCCAAACATCCATATCACTTAACACTACTTTAAAATGGAGATAGGGCAAAAAGTTTAGTCAAATGAAAAGAGAATAATTGTTATAGGGCTAAAAGAATTAAAAAATAAATACAATGGGATGTGTCAAAGTAGCATAAATATTTAGGAGAGTTTTTAATAGTACTCTTACTTAATGGGCTCTGAGTAATTCATCCACTTTGAGAAAATTTCTCTTGACAGCTGCAGACAGTCTTCAAGTCCCAACCAACATGCTCCTTCAAATACTTTTTTCAGTGATAGTCTTAAAAGAAAAGCCCAAGAAAAATAATTTATTTTGCATTACTAAATTTATTTTTCCTTTCAACTTAGAATGCAATTTGATGAATAATTCAAAATAGCCTTCTAATAACATTAACTTCAAGAAAAAAAGAAACTCATGCATAAGAAATATGGTGAAGATTTGGGCATGTATTTGTTGAGGGACACTGGGACACCAAAACCAAAACCCACCAAAACTCTAAGACTAGGATTTTTTTGAAAGTTAACAATGAATAACTAATCCTCTTTCTTCCTTCCCAAACAGTTTATATCTCTTGTTAGTTCAGTCCTCTTTCCCTTTAAAAAAATGAATTATGTATAAAGTATATCAGACTTCTGAAACAATATTCTAAAAACTAAAGTTTCTTCCTACTTTACTTAAAATTGAGTTTTATTCTTTTTTTTTTCTCAGCCAAAGTTAGATGTGTTAAGGAAAGTGAGGACAGGAAAAACATAAGGAGTCAGCAAAGCCACTAATACGAGTTTCCAACTAGATCCCACCTTGGTCTGACATGAAGTCTATTTATTTATACAAATAAATGTATGCTCAGAACCATGTTTAAAAAAATGGTGCTCTTCTGTCTACCTGTACAAAGAAAAAATTGAATTGTTTCTTTTTCCTATAACTCTCATTCCTATCTATAATGGATGACTCATGTAAAATGTAGTCTGATTTCCCAGATCTTTTTTGGAGGGGAGAAAAGTGAAGAAAAGAATCAGCCTTGTTAAAATGGACCATTTCAGTTCATTTAAACAACATAAATTTCAATTAAGCAGAAATAGTTCTTTAGTCAGAGGACCAAAATTTACAATTCTTGTCAACTCAGCCACTTACTACTATCAAAATTTTATGATCTTCAATGAGTTAGTCTCTCTGGACCTAAGCTTTTAAATCTATGGACCTATAATCTTTGCTTACTTCTCACTATTTCTCCTACAAATTTACTTATCTAACACACTCTTTTCTTACCTAACACACATAAGCCTTGCCTTCTTCTACCAAACTGTCCTTTCATCCACTATCACTTTGCCATGAATTTATACTCTAGTGTCATATTTGAGATGGAGACAGGGGAACAAAGAAAAATATCTAAAGAGATAACAGTGTGGGACTAACCAGATTATATGCACAGATATAATGCTTGAATGGAAAATATATGTATGTGTATTTCAATATCCCTTAAATATCCATATATATGGATATAGATATATGACTGTCCCTCACTTACACATTTAAGAATATCAATATAGATATAAAGACACATACACATATATATACATCTGTGAGAGAGGGAGAGAATCTCTTTTACATCTACAAATTCCATTCCCTTGTATCACCTATGAAATATAAGTAATAAATTTCACACATGTAGAATATTGGTCATGGGAGGCCAAAGAAAAAGTGTGAGTAGCTTAACAGGGCAAAAAATAAAGAATTAGGCAAAGGTTGTCTTCAATAACTCCTTTTGGCTTCCCCCTTCAGTATCTATCTTCAGACATGACTATTTTTCAGACTACTGATATTCTCAGGTTTTATCTTTTTTTGCTTTGTCTCATCCATATACCTTATAAAAGAGTAGATAAATTTGTTTATATTAAAGTATAAAAACAACTTGAAACATATATACTTTTTGACTGTAGTTCAATAAATAGTCCAAGGTTTGTTCATATGTATAGTATATGACTTTAATGTGTATATGTTTAATTCCAAAACTGTAAATTTTCAGGCTTCTCTTCTCCCCTCAATAAGAGTGCTTCTGTGCATGGATGATATAAACAAATTTCTCTGTTAATTATTTATATATGTGATACTCATTCAAGTCAATAAATTTATGTATTGTATGGGTTAACTATTCAATGAACCATTCTATTCAATTGTTTATATTTAAAAATACTTACATAGCCATTTCATCATCTTGTACGGTATTTTCACGAATTTTAGTTGAATAAATATGCCACATTGGGGTAAGTTTCTTTAATAAATATTTCTAAAATGACAGAAGAAAACATATTATTTATAGCAACCCAATACTGGATTTGCTAAAAAATTACCTTTTTTTTCACCAAAAAAAGGTAATTATTAAAGGTTTGATTACTTTTTCTTCAAAAATGTCTATTTAATGTGTTAATATGGATTCAAATGTTCTTGCCAACATATCCTTCATCATGATACTTTCATGCTAAGGAAACTAAATTTAATAACTTACTCTGTATCTGGGATATTCTAAAAAATGAAATTGTTTCTACAAGAGTCAAATTTCAGCCAAACTTCCATCTTCTACAGTATGCTTTCCCTAATTCTTCTTAATTCTAATGCCTTCCCTCTGGTAATTATGTCTTAAGTATCCTGCCTTGCTTATATATAATTGCTCGCATATTGTCTCTCCATTTAGATTTTGAGTTCCTCAAGAGTAGAAACTGTCTTTTACCTTTCTTTCTGTGTGTGTGTGGCTGTTTTTATGTGTGCTTAACCCAGTGCTTGGCCCATATTAGGTCCTTACTAAATATTTTCTGATTCACTGACTGGCACTGACTTCTCCATCCCTGTCGAATTCTCCACTAAATGAAAGCTCTTCCTTATTGATTATGGATAAAGCCAATTAAAAAGCTTGTATTCATTAAATAATCTGGAAGTCACCTTAGAAAAGAGATAGGAAACTGTTTTATAAATGTTGAGCTTATAGTTCTTTGTTCACAGTCTAGACACTTTGTGTGCCTAATACTTGAAAGTGGACTCCAAGAAAAACAAAAAGTTAGTAATTGTTAATGAAATAATGAATTGTAATTATCATGTTAGAAAATATTAAAAATATTTTACTTTACTTTAAGAGAGTTGGCAATCCTTAGCACTTTATATCTAGCTCTAAGGGAAATGATACCCTGCATTTATAGCTCTAAGGAGTATAATCTAAGACAGAACTTCTTAACCTGTGAGTTACTATATGGGGTCATGTAACTGAATGTGGGGGTCACAAAAAATTTGGTAACAGTAAAGGGTATCAAATATTCTGCTGAGATTTAATTCTTTATGTAAAAATAAACAAGCATATTTGTCTCATTAATATGCAAATTTCTTTTGTCTTTAACAAATGGTAAAATTATATGTATAACAAAGAATTGTTTTAAAATAAATTTCTTCAAGATTTCTTATTAGTAAATGTTTATATACCTATATACCCAGAGCCACATAAAAATTTCTCAGGCAAAAAGGGATTGCAAGTGGAAAAAGTTTAAGAAGCCCAGATTTAAGACACATGTCAAGGAACCAAGTTCCCAGAATGGCCACCTTTCAAGAGTTTTCTCATGTTTTCCCCTCGAATTGGTCCTCTATCAAAACTTTTTTCTTTTCTTTCTTTGCCTTTTTGACAATTTAGCCTTGGAGAACCTATTAGGATACTGAGAATTCTGAATCACAAGAAGTCACTTTGAGAATGATCTGCCACAAACAAAAAAGAAAATGAGTAATATGTATCAAAGAACTGTTACCTTAAGTAACAAATATATATTATGGTTGTTCAAACTGACAAAAAAGTCAGGATGTAGTAGGTTTAGGAAAACTCTACTCCACACTAGGACTTCTTCTTCTTTAGCAAGGTACTTGGTTAAATCAAGGGCTGTTTCAATTCCAATATAACCATGCCTATTTTGTTTAGGGAAGGGAAAAAAACAAAAACTTGTTAAACATGTTAAACATTTTCCTTCCACGTTTTGTAAATGTTTCTATCAAGTGAGATAAAATATGTAAAGCACCTTACAAATCTCAAATTATTACATAAATGCTAAATGTGATTTCATGTCTAAATAATTTAAGAAGCCAAAATTTAAAGAAAAAAATTATAGGCAAAATATAACTCAACAAATAGTATTAGCAGGTTTTCTATGTCAATTTTCCTCCCAAAAGTCAAATTCTTGAAAATACAGAAAATCCCAGCCCAATATGACATTAATCAATAGTAACCAATTTATTCCTAACCTAATCATATTTTCCTTAATAATCATAGATGACAATCACATATATTTTTAAGGTTTTCAAAACACATTTAGATATCTGCATTTCTTTTTAATAGATATTTTAAACTTTATTGTGTACCACAACTTGTTCATCCATTTCCCAGTTTATGGATATCCATTCCTTTTCCAATTCTTTGTTACCACAAAAAGAGCTGCTACAAACATTTTTGCACATGTGGGTATTTTTTCCTCTTTTATAATTTGAAATCTTTCTTGAAGCAATATCTACCTATAACTCTTATTTCTGTCCTTTTAAGTCAATCAAAAAATAATTAATTCAGCATCCAAATCCCGTGTGAATGGTTAGAAGAAGAGTGCCATTATCAAGCCAAATAGGAAGGTTGTTAGGCATTTGGAGAGAGGGAGGGTTATGAATTCAATAGTGAACATAAGAATTGAATCTTTTGGGGCAGCTAGGTAGCACAGTGGATAGAATACTAGCCCTGAAGTCAAGAGGATTTGAGTTCAAATCTGGTCTCAGATACTTAATACTTCCTAGCTGTGTGACCCTCGGCAAGTCTCTTAATCCCAATTGCCTCAACAAAAAAGAAAAAAAAAGAATTGAATCTTTTTTGTAATGTGCCTAATATGAAAATATTTTTT
>JAJPUD010021473.1:0-16181 GCA_023553655.1 Myrmecobius fasciatus | reverse complement strand
GCTCGCTGGCACCGCCCTGGCCAGGCTCTCCCACCACTCACTCACTGGCACTATGGCACAGCTTCCCCCAGGATCTCCCTGCCTTCCTCCAGATCTCCATCCAGTCCCTGCCTGCAAGGGGATTTTCACAAAGTCTCCTCTTCCTAGCACCAAGTCTCGGACTGCCGGAGTCCTCGCCTCTCCACAGCTTGGCTCCCAAGGGCTGGGGCTCTTTTCTCTGAGTCCGAGCCCATAGTCGGTTCTCTTCTCTGCTGCCAGAACTCCTTCTCCCTGAAGCCGCTTGAATCTTTTCCAGGTCTTGCTCTGGATCTGAATGGAGTATGCGTAAGCACTTTTCCCCCGACTGTGCTGTTTTCCGCTGTGCTTCAAATCACTGAATTTACTTGGTGTGTGGGATGGGAGAGAATAGAGAGTTCCATCTTCCCTGGTAAGAACTGCCAATTTTCAGGGATCTATATCTTTCTGCCTTTCTGGTACCAGCCCCAGAATTGCTGTGCATCCTCTCCAGTTATCTACACCTCTGACCACTTCAAAGCCTCCAAGGGAAAGTGCAATTCTTAGCCCAGCCAATAGTCAGCTTCATTTTAATTCCAGTAACATGTTCCTACTTTGTAAAAGGATCATCACCTGGTATTAGTAACACACTAGCACCTTGTCATACCCAGTTATATCCTATGACTACATCAACCTAACTGGGAGGGAAGGGGGAGTTCAACTACCTAACCCCTACACAAGTGATATAAAATGTGGCCAAGATCAGTAATTACACTCCTGGTGGTAACACTAACAATTGGGAAATTTGGGAAATGATAGTTGAACCCAGGCTCGATGGGACTTTGGGGTCATAAGCAGGGGAAATCAGGAAAGAGTGCATTTTGGTCAGGATAGCCAGCTCATGCAAAGGCAGGGCACACAGGGGTCTTCCATGCCATGTGTAGGGGAGAACTGCCCAGTTGGATTAGAAGGCAAAGTTCAGGAAGGGACATAATGCATAACTAATCCAGAAGTCTGAGCTGGAGTCCAAATGGTGAAGTAAATGTATGTGCAGAACAGAGAAAGGAGCTTGGACTTTAGGTGAGAGGAGGCTGGAGAGGAGAGAAAGTATCCATGTTGGACATGGTAGAGAAAGCAGCCCACAGAGTGAGTAAGGGGAGTGAACGCAACTGGCTTGAGCCTTTCCTTAAAATGGAAGCTCTGAGAGAAATGACCAAGCTGAGTAACACCACAGTGGAAGAGTGATCTTCCAGGCTGAGAAGATTGGGGCAGTGGACCATGAAGCCTGGCTATGGTGGAGAGAGAAGTCTGTGGAGTTAGGAGAGCCTGGAGAGAAGTGAAGGAGGAGAGCTGAGGATGACTTCTGGCTTGGGAAACTGTGTGACTGGGAGGATGAAATTCAGCAGCAAAGCCCGGTGCCGCCACTTTTCTCAGGTTTCCTTCGTGTCAGACCAAACTCAACTTCTGACTGACTGCTGAAGGGACTTTAAGGAAAAACAGTCTCAGAGAGGGTGGGATATTCCAAGTGAGGATCAAGTCCACACCAGGTTGTGTGTGCTCTTTCCAAGCTGAAGCAGTGGAAAGGAAATGATGCTTCCAGAGTCTGTGTCTTTGTTACTGGTGGCACTCTGCCAGTATCCCAGTCTCCTTGCTCCTGCCTCTTAGATGTCTATTTAGTGAACAGCCGGTTGCTGGTATCTGGTGCTGTCCAGCCTTCTGGTGATGAAGTTCTCTCTGCCCAGCTCAGGAGGTTCTTAGAACATGGGCATCTGAATCATGTTATGATTGGAGTGGGGGCATCTAGCACAATGAATTCTATCTATTCATTTGGCATGCTCTAGAATGCCGGGAACTGTCCTAGGTATTAGGAAGATGAGACAAAAACCACAAAGTTCATTTTGTGATATTGTTTTGAATTTTAGCTTTAATGGTCCAGTCTCAGGAAGTTCAGTGAAAATGAGACTCTTGAAATCACATTATACAGAATCACATTAAGTTGACATGTCAGCCTCTCTACTGTGGCTATGTCATGGATCTAATCTATCAGTCTCTATTTCACAGAGCCATGGAATTATGAACTGATGAGGACTAGGACTTTAACCTGGTGCCCTTTCTTAGCAGAGAAAGTGTCTACATTGTATGTATCCCTATACATCAGTCCATACTCCAACCTAATAGCCAAGAGGAAGAGCACTGACCAGGGAGTCAAAGGCCTGGGTTCAAATCCAGATCTGCCACTGGCTCCCCTGGGTCTCCTTGGGCAAGATTTTAGCCTCCTTTGTAAAATGAACTGGATAAGGAAGTGGCAAATCATTCCAGTATCTTGGCCAAGAAAACCCATAATGGGGTCATGAAGAGGCAGACACAACTGAACATCAGCAATGTCATGATTACTACAATATAAATGGCAAGAAGAAAAATATAAAATTGACTTCTATGTATCTAAAATGACTAAATCTTGCCCTGAAGAATAGTTGAAAAAATAAATGTACCTCTTTGCAGACATAGAGGACTATGGCTGTGGAATATTGCATACACTGTTAGACACCAATGTTATGGTCTTTGTTTTGAATTTTTTTCTAGGTTGTTAGGTGCTCCATCCATTTAAAATAAGTTGCCAAATTGATGCCTTTATCTTTCCTGTGCCCAGTTCCATAGCACACTTCAGGTCTTTGTCAAGGAGAGGGGCCATCTTTAGTGGATATCTTCTGGTAGGAGCTGTGGGGGTGCAGGCAGGGATGGGATAGGGTATGGTACCCATTCCTATACACCCCACCCATACCCCCATCAATCTGCCAACAAGCCTGTCCTCTAATACTGGAGATTTTTCCAAACCAGCAAGAACTGTGGAAACTGAGGCACAGGCTGAACAGCTGGAATACCACCATCATTGCAGTTTTATGTATTTCTTAACCATTTTACATGTATAAAATCATTTTGATTAGGTGCCTATCTTTAAAAAAAAATTGTTCCTGACTAGGTTTTTATATGTTGTGCCCCAAACCCAGCTTTTCCTTTTTAGCCCTGGGGTTTATATTATTTTAATTTGCATAGCATGGTGATTTGTAGGAAATCCTATATCTTGTTACAGGTGAATTGAGGGTACATGCCCAAACACCTTAGCATTTCTGCTGGCTAATCAGGGTTTATAGGAAGTAAGCAAAATTTTGGTCAAAAGTAACAGAGAAAGAACCCACAAGCTTGCAGATTGGGATAACACCTTTGTGGGATAGCCCATAAAGAACTGAGTGGTTCTTCTGGGCTGGAAGAAGTCCTTGGCTTAGAGTCAAAGGTTCCAGGCCCTGCCTTTCTCATACTGTTGTGACAGCTATCTTGGCTCAGGCTTAATCCTCTGATATCCTAGCATCTCCTCCAAATCTTCCACAGCACGAAAGGGCTACAATTACCAAGAACAGGGAAATGATATTCTTTCCATTCTGAGACCACCAGAACTTATCTGGCTTGTGTTCAATTCAGAGGCACCATGGTTTAAGGTGGACGTTGGACCTGAAACTCACCTGAGATAAATGGGGAGATGAAGTTTCTTGAATCCATGTATCCAGGGGATCCTTGACAGAACTCCACACATTTATGCTGGATAAAAGAAGAATGTGTGTGTGAAGAGAAGAACTCTCCTTAAGACTTTGAGAGGATGTTGGGTCGAGGAAAGGTTGCCCTTGTTTTGCTCAGCTCCACACAGTGAAACAAGTGGCAGAGGGGCTAATTCAGGGTTGATATCTGTCAACTATCTAAAGCAAGATGGGACTCTTATTGAGAAGTCCAAATCCTTGGAGAGCTCTGCTTTGGGCAGTGGGTCAATCGAAAGAAGCCAACTTGAATATGAACTCTGGAGACTTTGGAGCTGCAGTTTGACTTGAGGATTCCAAGCCAGGAAATTCAAACCTTATCTGGGAAGCCCTGAAGGAATGAGTCTACTATTTGTAAGTGTAGGGGCCCAATCATTCTGATCAGAAATGAGCTCTAGAGAGAGGTTGGTATCATTCTAAGGCATTTGACTTTAATTTGGAGAATTGGATCCCACAACCACAGAGGAAAAGGCCAAGGAGGAGGAAGCTTCAGTCACCTTTTCAGAGGAGTAAGATGGTTCGTAGAGGTGGGAGCACTGAAGGAAAGGGTAAGAGAGTTTTGCGACTAAAACCCCTCCATTTAAGGAGCTTCCTTCTTCTTTCTTCTTTCCTTTTCCTCCTCCTCTTCCTCCTCCTTTCTTCTTCCTTCTTTTAAAAAATAGCTTTTTCCTTTTTTTTTACATTTATCATCTTAAAATTTATTTTTAAAACACATTGCTTTATTTTTAAAACAGATGCATAGTTTTCAACTTCACTCTTGCAAAACTGTGTTGCAAATTTTTCTCTCTCCTTTTCCTCCACTCCTTCCCCTAGATGGCCATGTGTATCATGTTGCATGAGAAAAATGAAATCAAAAAAGAAAAAAAATGAGAAAGAAAACAAAATGCAAACAACAAAAAGGTGAAAATATTATGTTGTGATCAACACTCAGTCCTCTCTCTGAGTACAGAGGATCCATCACAAGACCATTGGAACTGGCCTGAATCACCTCATTGTTGAAAAGAGCCATGTCCATCAAAATTGATCATCATATAATCTTCTTGTTGCTGTGTATAATTATCTCCTGGTTCTGCTCATTCATGTAAGTCTCTCCAGGCCTCTCTGTTGGTCAATAATATTCCATAACATCCATATACCATAACTTGTTCAGCCGTTCTCCACCTGCTGGATATTCACTCAGTTTCCAGTTCCTCGATACTATAAAAAGGGCTGCTACAAACATATTTGCACATGTGGGTCCCTTTCTCTCCATTAAGATCTCTTTGGGATACAGACTCAGTAGAGACACTGTTGGATCAAAGGGTATGCACAATTTTGATAGCCCTTTGGGGTTCCATATTGCTCAAACCTGGAAATTTCTAATTTGGAATATGCAAGTTTCCAGGGAAGGGGCAGGGCCAAAAAGAAGGTGCAATAGACAGCAGGGGGCCATGAGGTTAGAAAGATCACCTCCTTCCCCCTAAAAAAATCAGAGGTTCCCCCCCAGAATACCACAGTAGAAGAATAAGGTAGTTATTTCATGGGCTAAGTGTCTCTCCAAAGAACCAATCTCTGTGTAATAAAAGGGAGCAAAGTATCTAAAAGTGAGTCCCTAGTCCATAATTGAAATCCTAGCAAAGTATCCTATAATTTCCAGCTTATCAGTCTTATAGTGGTGTAGTTATACTCAGTAATTTGAAGAGCACAAGAGATTCCCCTTCAGCTAGATCTTGAAAAGATAGGATTTTCAATAGTTTAATTTGAAAGAGAAGGGAGAATATTTTGTGCAGAGAGAATGTCCTTGCCATCCCATTGAAGCAAAAGAAACCAGTTTATATTCAAGGGAATAGCAAATGGTCTAGATTGGTTAAAACATCAGGCTCCTGTTCATTTATCCAATTAACAACCATTTGTTAAGCATCTATTATATATATAAAGCACTGTAGTAGACTTGGGGACAAAGCAAATTAAAATGATTCTTGTCTTCCTAGAATAACAATATATCTATATATCTATGTCTATCTCAAGTGAGTATTAGCTATATGAAATGTCATGGGAGGCAAGGCTCATTTCTACTTGGGTGACCAGAGTAAATCTCATGGAAGAGTTGTCATTTGAGCTAAGCTTTAAAGCTAAGTACAGTTTTAAGAGGAAGGAAGCAAGCAAACTATGGACCAAGCACTGTGCTCTAAACATCTGATCCTCACAACAATGTGGGGAGGTAGATATTATGCCTATTTTACTGTTGAGAAAATTAAGGCAAACAATGATTTGCCTAGAGTCACATAGCTGTTAAGAATCTGATGTTGGGGTAATGTGGGTGGGGCAGCTGGGTGGCTCAGTGGATAGAGAACCAGACCTGGATTCAGGAAGACTTTTCTGAGAAGGGTTGGGTATCTAGATACATGTGTGAATGTGTGTGTGTAAATATAAATATGTATATTTATGCCCATATACATACACCCATAAATGTGTTTGTAACACTTATACATCTATATAATGTAATGTTTACTTATTATTTTGGCTTCATTTTTCATCCCCCGACTTTCCTTTTCCTCTCCAATTCAGCTAACAAGAACCAAGATGAAATCCTGCTCTGTCTCATACTAGGTTAGTGTGTACCAGTCTACACCCTAAGAGTACCCCTCCCCAGCCAAAGTGCACTCCCCTGTCCAGGAAGATGGGGAATAAGATATTCTCTGTTGGTGTCCAGAAAAATCTCAAGAGATTGAAAAATCTTCAAACACACTGGGTAAAGGCATACGGGCTGAAAAAGCATGATGCTATATACACCAATGGAGTTAGTAACCATACCCATTAGATCGCAGATCCATCTAGGTATCAGAATCGTTCTCCTGTTCCCCATCTGCATGACTTATTTAGAAATGACATCAAAAACTAAGTGGTCCAGAAGTACTTGTAACACCCAGTCGGAGTTAGTTAATCAAACAATGGCTTTCATCTTCCAGATCTGATAAAATATGGTATCTTACCCCCTTTCTTTAGTGGCTGGAAAGAGCTAGCTCTTTCTGACCTAAAATGAGTATCTTCTAACTAACTTGAATGCGAGATCTTGACTCGAGGAGTTCCCTTACAGCCCAAATAAAATGTCTCCGTGCTGATAAATACGCTTTTTAAAAGGTAATGAGCAGAATCACAGATGCAGTCGTCACTATCCACATGTCTACATGTTCAGCCAAGAAAAAAGGATTTTTAAAAAGCTAGAATTTGAGAAAAGCTGTTAAGGAAACCAAGCACCAATTGACATCATCCTGATGATAACCAAAAACGGGATCCATAATAATTGTGAACTTTTAAGCAGATCAGTGATTTTATTCACCTGGGGAGCTCCTGGTCCCCTCTCCCGGCTCCTTTCCTTTGTTCCCACTGCACTATGGTAGCCAGGTTAGGAGGGTAGAAAGAGAACCAACCTCAAATCCAGGAGTACCTGAGTTCAGGCCACTCTCCCATCGAATCCCAGGCACTGGTGGTCCTGATCTCTATCCGGCCACTGGACCCAGATGGCTCCCAAGGGGACCTCTGGGAAAAGGTCCCCTTAGGGGCCTTGGGGTGGGGAATGGCAAGTCCAGAGTGCAGCCAGAAATGTGGACAATTCATTTAAGAGTGGGCAGGTCTGGACCCCGGGCAGAAGGGGTAAAGGCCTCAGGAGGGCGGCCACATCCTTTGAGGAGGAAGAGGAGTGGGGAGATGACCAGGAGCTTTTGCTAGGGAGGGGCTGGCCTGATGGGGGAGGGGAGCAGAGCAGGTGGGCTTCAGGGACCAGTAGGTCCTTCCCAGAGATTGGAAAATGGAACTTCCAGACCTTTGGTCACTCTCCCTTGTTCCCTTGGACTGGAGCTATCCCTGCCTTCTCTTCTGGAAGCTGGCTTTGGTGGGCAGGTCCAGGTAGGTCTGAGGGTAGACCCCTCACTCCCCTGTGCTGGCTGCCCTTTTCATTGAGCCTCATCTTCCCTGGCTAACCTCTTGGCCCTCCAGCTGTGGCAGGATCAGGCCTTTCCTCCAGATCTGGCTCCTGGGGCTGCTTCCTGCCCCTGCTTCAGGTCAAGGCTCCCCTCCTATCCCAAAGATCTTGGGGTGCCATCCCCAGCTTTATCAATGGGCAGCTGTGCCATCTTCCTATCTTACCCAGGATATCACAGGGAGGGAGAGCTCTGGGTCAGGGGTCACTGAGGCTCTGCCTGGTCTCAGTCTACCCCGATCCCAAAGCTTCTTCTGCTTCTTGGTCTCTAGGAGGCTGGGCCAGGGGGAGGTCAAAGGGAAGGAGTTGAGGGGAAGCAAATCCTTTCCCTGCTCAGTCCCAGGTCACTTCCAGGTCTGGCCCTGCCTGCTGCCCTCCTGGGGTGCAGGGCCATTGTACCTGCTCTGAGAGCTCTCTATAATTCTGGGCAGGGAAGGCAAAGTGAAGATAAAGTCTCTCCCTCCATTCTCCTCCTTCTCCAGTTCTGTCTGCCAAAGACCAAAGGCTCTAGAACCAGAGAGATGGCCCCTGGCAGCCAGAGACCCTCGTCCCAGGTGAGTGCAGTCCCTCCCCAGAGCTGAGCAGCATCAGCCCAGGGCCAGTCCAAGAGGGCCCAGGGAGCTTCCTCCTGTCAGAGGGAGGGGGTCCCTGGCAGGGCAGGAACCGTCCTCCTGGCGCTGCCCCTTTCCTGCCCCCTCAGGCCACACGGCTGCTCCCAGGGTTCTCCGAGACCCTCTCCTTTGCCAGGTCCCATCAATGAGTACTGAGAATAGGGGCTCCCGTGTCGGCTCCATTCTGTTACAACCTGTCTGCCTGAGAAACAAAGGGAAAGGAAGCCCCCTCCTGCCCTTAAAGAGCCCCCCTCCATGGGGGAGACAAGCTGTCATCAGCTGGGTCCACTACAGCAATGGTTCCCAAAGCGGGGCAGAGAATCCTGGGGGTCCCGAAACCCTTCCAGGGGGTCTCCCAACGCTGTGAGTTCCGATTTCTAGGATGATGGAGCTCTGTGGAGATAGCCCCCCTGGGACCGATCCGATGCTCGGCAGTGTGGATGGGGGTGGGGGCGGCTCTTGGGGCAGGAAAGCTTGTCTCCAGGTGACTCGCTGAGATGGGCAGGAGGCCCGGAGGCAGGGTCAGCGGTGGAGGGCCATGGCCAAGGCTCCGCGGAGGCCAGAGTCCTGGGTGCCAAGGAAGAGGGCCGGTCTGGGGGCTGGTTATGTCAGGAGCCTCAAACGGGAGGAGGGCTGGGTGGGGGGGCAGCTAGAGTAGGGAGGGTTAGCCAGAGGGGGAGACGGCCAGAGGGGGGCAGCCAGAGCAAAGGCGCACAGCCCAGGTCCGGGTCATCTTGGAACTCAGGGCCCGTTGGCTGCAGGCCCCGCACTTTTCCCTGTGCTTTTACCCCCTGCGCCTCAAAGACAAGAGGCCCTGGAGCATTTCCCAGGAGGACTTTGAGCCTCTGCCTCAGTTTCCCTGCCTGTAAGAACGGGCTGAGGACAGCACCAGGACTCACGATGGTGGGGAGGATCCATCTCTCTCCAAGCACTCATCAGGCGGCCGGGCGCGGGCCTGAACCTAGGCGGGCGGTCTAACACCTGCCCTCCGGGAGTTTACACTCTAAAGGCCCGCCCAGAACCGGAAGCAGAAAAGGGGGTGGGGAGGAGAAGGCCAGCGACTGCGGGACTGGGGGGAGAATTACGTCACTCCCCGCCCCAATCTCGGCCCCTCCTCTGGTGGCCGCTGCAGAACCCCGGAGCATGCTGGGAAACTCGAGATGCGCAGGCGCAGCTTTTCCGTCGCTTCTCGGTGGTTGGTTCCGCCCTTTGTTCTTGGGCCCCGCAGGGTGAGTGGGGGCGGGGAGGACGTACGGAGCGAGTCTGTGCGCAGGCGCGGCCCGGCTCCCGGCGCCGCAGGGGAGCCCCTCCTCCTTACTCCCCGGGTAGCCCGAAGACACCCGCGGACCCTGCTCGGGTTAGTGAGCGTGGGGGCGTCCGGGCAGGCTTTTGCAAGGCTTGCAGTGTGGGACTGCGTGTGCATGGGTGTGTTTGTGCGTGTGCAAGAGAGGGAGGGTCTGGGGCCGCTGAGGAGGTGCTTGGGTGTAAATATGACAGGAGGAGGGGCTGTGGGCTAGGGACCGTGTGCTTGTAAATGTATGTGATTGCACGTGCGAAGTGCGTGTGCTTCCGTGGGGGAGGGGCTGGTGAGGGCGCCCGTGCCCCTGTGTGATTGCACCTGCGTGGGTGCGTGTCCTTGTGTGGGGACCGGTTACGTGCTTGCGCCTCTGTGTTTCTCTGGGCCGTGTGTCTGGGGGAGCAGGGCCGAGCCCCCACTTTTGCATGGGCTTCCTCCTTGGTCCCCTGTGGTCCTGTGTGAGGCCCCTTCACTGCAGCAGCTGCTTCTCCCGCTGAGCCCAGCAGCTGGGCCAATCACCCCTCCCCCCCTCCCCATTCCACTTCTTAGGAGCCCCTTCCCGCTTCTCTCCCCCAGCCTGGTATTGTCACGGGATGTCCCAGCGCCCTCCTGGAGTCGGGGAGACCTTGGGCTGGTCCGGCCCAAGAGGCCAGTGGGGAAGGAGGGCCCCAGAACCCCTCTGCAGTATGGCAGCTGGAGGGAGGCCTCTGCATGACGTCATCTGGACTCCTCCCCTTCGGGACCCTGACCCGCAGGCTTTTGTATTTGCAGAGAAATGCAGGAACTTTGTACATTGCTGCCAATTTCTAAGGGAAGGGAGGGCAAATGGGAATGACTTGGACCTGTCAGTCTGTGAGCATTTATTAAGTGCTTACTGTGTGCCAGCCACTGTGCTCGGCACCAGGGATGCATTTCCAGCACAAGGAATAAAGTCTCTGACCTGAAGTAGCCCATCTCTGAGGTGGGGGTGGGTGGGTGGGGGGGCAGAGAACACTTGAAGAGGCCGCCGCGGAGGGGAAGGCCAGGAAGTGGCCTGGGAGGGCCTGAAGGCTCTGTCTGGGGAGTGAGGGGTGACTGGGCTGGACCCTTCCCCAGCGCGGACGTTCGTTCAGAACGCACCAGTGGGAGAAATGGCCACCACTGGCCTGGCCAGGAGGCAGCGGTGAGATGCGGGTGATCACGTCCCTTAGCACTAACACCCATCTGGGCCCACCAGGAAGCTCTCCCTTCTCCCAGAACCTCTTGAGGGCCATTTGTGCCTCGGACTCCCCTCCTGCCCCCATTCCCCAGCAGGCTCTCTCTCTGGGAGTGTGGTTCAGGCCATATTTTTCACTCAGTCCCATTCCTCCTAATTGTTACCTGCTGCCTCAGTGGTATTCCCTGGTCTTTCCCAGTTATTTTAGTGTGGGGCCCACAGTCCACCTCAGTTCTTGGTGGAAGAGCTGGGTTGGATTAGGATGAAACTTTGGGGTGGTAGGATTGAGAGACGGGAATGAGGACTCAGGTGGTGGGGGATATTGGGGTGTGGATCTCCCCTCTTTTTGAATGGCAGTAACTTATGACCTTTTCTTTGGGCCGGAATCTGGTGCAAACGAAGATACAAATGTTGAGGAGACACAAATACTAGGGTGAAGACATTCCCTGGGCTCCTGGACTACAACATACAATGTGCTGCCTTCTCTTGGAGCATGCTGGGTAGGGAAGGGCCTTGGGCTGGGGAGTGGGGCCTCAGGGCAGAGATGGACACACTATGCAGGAACTGAAACAAAAAGGGAGAGGGAAGGGGGAAGGTTTGGTGGAACCAAGAAAGCCAAGAAGAGCGGTGAAAGTATCAAAAGTTAATAGGACCTTGAGTTTCTGCTAACTGAACTTAACTGATTTTATGCTGTCTTAATTTTATAATTGCTGCAGCTTTCCTGAGTTAAAACCACAAGGTAACTTGTTATCCCCAAAAGGAATATTGGCCATCTTTACATCTCCTTGGGTCTTATCTTCTTACCCAAGCCTTCTAGGCCCCTGACAGTCTGCTAGCTCAGTTCTTCCAGATGCTGATGGCTCCCATAAAACAGCTAATGTTCCTTAGTTGTTAGAGAGGGGTGGTCATTAGCTCCAGGTGGGCACACTACCCTGCTTTCTTTAAAATAACCAGTGTAATCTCTGCTGTCATAAGCTGTCTACCTTGTAGCCAATAATATTATCTTCCCTAACCCTATGTCTGTATTCCCCAAAACTATATTAAGATGGTGAGCCCTACTTTGGGGTCTTTGGTCATCGAGAGAAAGTAGCGACCCAATTCATTAGTTATTGTTGGCCAAATTAATAAATTGATTCTTCTAAGACAATTGTCTCTCAGTTTCCCTTAATTTTCAAACAATACAGTGGTCAGGTCAGGTTGGGTGGAAGATATCTCCTGAGTGGAAAGTGAAGTGATGCTTGAAAGGTTGAGCCTCAAGGTCCAGAAGTCAACACCAGGACTACAGAGCCTCTAGGAAGGAGGAATACGGATAGGGTTTTACCTCTATTGGCTGACCCCAAACTCCTTTTGCAGCCCCTTTGTTTGTGACTTCAGGACCCTCTGCTTGACTGAAATTCTCCCCACCAAAGTTACCTGGGTCTTTTTCATAAAGCTTTTCAAGAACTCCGTAAATGCTGCTGATGTTAAGTGACAAGTTAACTCTGATACGCCATGTTGCATGCATTTTCCAGAATCTTGGTAGCTCTTGTATGACTAAGCTAGAACAGGCTACGGACGAATCTCCCGTGTTTTATTTATCCACTGAACAATGTGATGCACTCCATCAGTAGGTGACATACATGTATCTCTCCCACTTCCTCACATGTCAAAGAGACAGACTCCTTCTGAGCTACATTACCTATAGTTCAGATAGAGCCAGTTAGGGCTTACAGGCAGGCTTGCAAAGAAATTTGGGGTAAGATCAGGTTAGGGCACAGAGGAAGCAAAAGAAAAAGGTTGTGAATTTAGGCTTGGGGTTAGAAAGGTCTTACAAAAGTCTTTAGCAAAGCTGCTTACACCAGCCCAAAGAAAACTATCTGATTAGTCAGGTTAATCAACATTTTCTAATCCCTTTGTGCCTTATTAGACACAGGACAGGAAGTGAGTCTGAGTTTTCTTAAAGGGATTGGGAAGGGAAGGGAACATTCAGTACATGATATAAGAACAGTCCTCAAATGGAGTCATATTTTCTCAAAAATTCACTTTTGACAACCATTATCCACTTGCTTTATGAAAGCTTCAGTGGTAACTTTTAGGGGAACTGAATGTTAAAGATGTGATTGGGCTTCCCTGAGTTAAAAGAGGGAAGAAATGAGGAGACATAAAGAGAGACAGAAAGCAACAGTCAGGTGATAAGGGTTGTTCTGGTTGAAAATTCTCCCCAATCAGGAAGCAGGGCACAAAGGTGGAGGAAAGGGAGAATCAGGGCAGGAAGGTGGAAGAAAGGAGGGACGCAGGGCAGGAAGACGGCATCAAGGGCCAAGGCTGGTCACTGAGAGTACAGGAAAGGCATGGATCCTCTTGTTACCTGGCCCAGGCCTACCTGAGACCTGCAAGCACAGGATTTCTAGGAGGTAGTTATCCCAATTAAAAGGGATGCTGCTTCCAGCCAAAAGTCCACCAGGAGGAGGAGTCCAAAGCAGAGCTTACCTAGGAAGTTGGGGCCCCCTGGGAAGCAAAAGAGGCTAGGAAAGCCTCAGTGGGCCAAGCCCTTTCTGGGAGGATCCAAGAGACCCCCTCTGCCTGTGGCCTAAAGCCTCAGGGTCATTCTTTTGCCCCACTGACACTCAGGAACTCAGGCCCCTGCCTTCCTTTTCCCCTATTCCTGGTCCCTATCAGCTGTGATGCCATGGCTATGGGAATGCCTTGGTCATCTCCTAGTGGACTGATTTCCTCCACTAGGCTGGAATTCCACATTGTCATCCCCCATCAGGCTAGTGATCCCTTGGAGCTCCTCCCTCACCTGTCCATCACCTGCCACCCTCTGCTCTGGGACTCAAACATTCTTCCATCTAAAGCGAAAGACTTCCACAATAAAACTTTGGCAGGAGACTAACCCAAAGGAGTGGGCTTTACATTTTGAGATCTTAGCAGTAAATGACCCTTGGGAAAATTGAGATTCTGTATGATACCATTTGAATTATAACTCCAGTTCCGATGGGACTGAATTTGTCCTAAACTAAATGACAATGTTGCCTCATTTAAAATTCCATTTACAGGGGCAGCTAGGTGGCGCAGTAGATAGAGCACCAGCCCTGAAGTCAGGAGGATCTGAGTTCAAATTTGGTGTCAGACACTTAACATTCCCTAGCTTTGTGACCCTGGGCAAGTCACTAAACCCCAATTGCCAAAGCAAAAAAAAAAAAAAAAAAAAATTCCATTTATTCTCCTCTTAGGATAAGTGACATTTTACCCTCATACCTTCATGTAAAATACACTTAAAACTTGTCATTAAGGCAATAAGTTCAGAATTAAAAGCATCATTGGATGAAAATTATACTGATATCTGAACACAATCATTTTAGAGTGGCAATAAGTTTTATTTCAAATCTCTTTTGTCAAAGCATTAAGATTTGTTTTAAATCTGTAGCTATGTTTAAGTTATGTTTCTAATTTTTATTGTGATTTTTGAGAAACTATTGTACAAGAAATATTGTGAATTTGAAAAATAATTTCTAGAAACTGATCTAATTGTAGTGTTAAGACATTAAATCTTTTTTTTTACTTAAATGTTTTGAAATGATGAATTGAGCTGTTAGAGAGTGTAGTAACAATGTTTAAAGACTGTTAAGTAGACAATTAGCTCCATTTTGCTTTAAAAACTACTAATAACTTTATATTTGGGAAAAGACCCTTTAAATTCTACTTAAGTTGGAAGTTCTTTGGAAGGACTTGCTTGGTACCTTGAAACCTTTTCTTTGGGCACGGTCATAAAATCTTGTTAGCCTAGAAAAGAAGTTCCTGGAAAAAAAGTAATGAAGTCTAGAAAAATTGTAAAATTCCACTTAGGATATCATGTATTCCACTTCTATATTTGAGCCAACTTGGTCTCAATAGATCCTGATATTGATTCAAAATGGGACCCTTCCATGAATGTGGTTAATTGTATCACATCTTGGGATGTTGAAAAGAAGGAGAAGGGTTCCAATTCCCATGATTTAGGAACTCACTGGTGGCAATTCCACAGATATTGACTATGTGCCTATAGTCAGTGCTAGGGATAGACAGATCCTCCTCTCAGGGAGCTGTCTTTCCAATGAGTTTGGTCAAGTCATCAAGGCAACTTTTATTAAGGATCTGGTGTGGTCTAAGCAAATCACAGGGTCTTGGGAAAGGAAAACAGAAAACTTGCCAATAATTACATGTATAGATATATTCCTACACACATAATCAGAAACTCAGATGTACAGTGGGCAGAGTTTGGGGCCTGGAGGCAGGAATACCTGAATTCAAATCTCAGACACTTCCTAGAGAGTTGGGTTCAGTCTCAACTGTAAAACAGAGGTAGGAGGACCTACATGACAAGAGTTATTGTTAGCATAAGATGAGATAATTGTACATCACGTCTGCCTGGCACATAGTGGGCCCTTAATAAATGTTTATTCCCGACATATGAAATATGCATAGGATAGATCTCAGGAAGTCAAAAGAAGGGAGACCAAGAAAGTTCTTGTAGAAAATGGAATTTTAGTGGTGACTTGAACAGGTGATAAAGACAAAGGGGGACGGGGACAGCTCTTGGAACTAGGAGGACCTACCCAGAGCAGGCTGGCTCACAACTGGAGTTCTTGGAGCTGAGAGCTCTCTGTCTTCTGAAAGCCAGCTCAACATGGGCAGGTCCCAGATAGAACTCAGCAAAGAGCCCACCTGCCCCCAGCTCCTGCTGGCTGCCCTTTTCATTGGGCCACATCTTCTCTGAGTGTCCTCTAGGTATCCCAGAAGCAGGCCTGCCTCTCAGCTCCCTGCCCCTGCTATCTGTCCATGCTCCTTGACATATCTCATCGGTCCTGGATGCTACGTACCCCCAACCCCCTTTAGCCATGGCGTCCGCTGCAGGGAGACCTTGACTCAGGAGTCATGCTGCCTGATCTCTTCCCAGCTGAGTTCCCTTCTGCCTCTTGGGTTTCTGTGGGACTTAATGGACCGGAGGAGAAGGAATAAGGGAGAGGGAAAAGTCATCTTCATGGGAGACCTTGTCCAAGCCAGACCCTCCCTGCTGTCCTCTGTTTTCAGTCAGACTGTATCCACTACAAGTGGCTGGTAACTCCTGAAACCTGTTCTCTCTAAATCCTACAGGTCAGACTCCTGCCTAAGAAGAGAAGGGGAAGACAGCCTTGTCCTTCCTCCACCCAGTTTGCAGCAGACCAAGGCCTGGCCCAAGCAGGGAGCCCGGAGCCAGAGGAAATGGCCCCCGGGACCCAGAGACCCCCGGCTCAGGTGAGTGCCGTCCATCCCCAGACCTGACCATTGATGTGGAACTGCCATCTCTGGCTTGTTTATGAGATTGAGGACAGCAGTAACCACACTTTCCCGCTCTCGTCTTCTGTGTTTGAAACATATCAGCCCTAACTCCCCCCTTACTCCTCCATTGCTGCCCTCTCCATATGTTTGTAGATTCTCCCTCACTATGAGTGAAAGGGAAAACCCCATCCCTCATTAGTCCCTGTCCATGGACATCATATCTTTGTCTCTTCTTGCATGGTAGGGCTCCCCCCCCCCC
>JAJPUD010021472.1:1525-23009 GCA_023553655.1 Myrmecobius fasciatus | reverse complement strand
TAAAAATAGAGTTCTCAAGAGTCCTTTCCTTTTTACCTTTTTATGCATCTCTTGAGTTCTGTGTTTGGGTGTCGAATTTTTTGATCAGATCCGGTCTTTTCATTAGAAATAGGTGAAATTCACCTATATCATTGAATGACCATCTTCTTCCCTGGAGGATAATGCTCATTCTAGCTGGATATGTTATTCTTGGCTGTAATCCAAGTTCCTTTGCCCTTCGGAATATCTGGTTCCAAGCCCTTTGATCCTTCAGTGTGGAAGCTGACAGATCCTGACAGATTCTAATTATTGATCCTCGGTATTTGAATTGTTTCTTTCTAGCTGCTAGCAGAATCTGTTCCTTGGTGCTATAGTCCTGAAATTTAGCCACGATATTCCTTGGGGTTTTAATTTTGGGGTCTCTTTCAGGAGGTGATCGGTGAATTCTTTCAATGGTGATTTTGCCCTTTGATTCTACAATCTCAGGGCAGTTTTCTTTCAGGATTTCCTGGAAGATAGTGTTTAGATTCTTTTTTTGATCATGGCTTTCAGGAAGTCCAATAATCCTTAGATTGTCTCTCCTAGATCTATTTTCTAAGTCAGTTGTTTTTCCTAGGAGATATTTCATATTTTCTTCTAATTTTTCATTTTTTTGTTTTTGTTTGACTGATTCTTCAAGTCTTAGTGAGTCATTCACTTGCATTTGTTCAATTCTTATTTTTAAAGCGTTGTTTTCTTCAGTTACCTTTTTAAGTTCCTTTTGTAACTGGCCAATTTGTTCACTGCACTCTTTTTCCACTTCACTAATTTTATTTTTTAATAAATCGGTGTCTTTTTCATATATCTTTTGCAGAGCATCATATCCTTCTTGCAAGATACTGTATCCTTCTTGCACTGATTTCAGTTTATTTTCCCATTTATCCTCCAGCTCTCTTCTGAGGTTCTTTATGCAGTCTTCCAGAAAGGCCTTTTGAAACAGGGACCAGTGATGGTCCTTGCTGTTTTTTTCTGGATTTTTGTCTAAAGAAACCTCTGTATCTGAGGTCGTTTCTTTGCCTTGATAAAAGCTGTCTATGGTGAGAGCTCTCTTTTGCTTCTTCATCATTTTTTTTTTTTTAGACAGAGTGGATATCTCTTTAAGGTAGGGGAGAAAAAAAAAAAAAACCTCGGCTGAAGACGCTTTGCCCTGGGGCACTTCGGCGAGTTGACTTAAGGTGCTGGGCCGGTGGGGGCTAGGACTAAGTCCGAATTACTCCTTAAACAAGGCAAGTCTGCCAGAACACCTGTCCCCAATCAGGGCAGAGTGTCCCGAGTGCCTCAGATAAACTCCAGGTGTTTGGAATTTGGAGTTTGGAGTTTGGAATTTCTTCCACTATGAGCTGAGCTGAGTCCCACCCTCACTTCCGGCCTGCACAGGGGTCGTCTATTTATCTCTCTGTCCGAGTCCGACTAACCTGATATGAAGTTCTCCAGAGAGCCGTGCCCAAATATTTCTGAGTTTGTTGACTTGAAGATCAGTTCAGAGGCTTATTTTATTATTGATTTGAGAGAAGATCGGAGGAGAGGCAGAAAATCACCTTTTCACTCCGCCATCTTGGCTCCGCCCCCCATGTCTGTCATACTAAGGAATTTTTAAAAATTGTTTGTGCCTGGAAATTTATTTATATTTCTGAATTTTGAGATTATCACTTCTCTGTCAGGAGATGAGTAGTTTGCTTCATCTCCATTCTTTTGTTCATGTAGGCATTAGAATGGTTCTACATTTCAGTCAAGAGAGATCTTCCTAGTTAGCTGTAGAAATGTCCATTTCTTATGGGAAAATAATATTATCGCATTATATTTGTATACTGCAACTTGTTTAACCATTCTCCAATATGAATATACCCTTTTTTGTTGTTCAGTCATTTTTCAGTCATGTCTGTTTCTTTGTGATCCCATTTGACATTTTCTTGGCAAAGATCCTGGAGTGATCTGTCATCTCCTTCTCCAGCTCATTTTAGATGTGAAACTGAGGCAAAAAGGGTAATGTGACTTGCCCAGAGTCATACAGCTAGCAGGTGTCTGAGGCCAGGTTTGAAATTAGGAACATGAATCTTCTTGACTCCAAGCCCAGATTTCTATCCAATGCTGCACCTAAATGTTCCTAATACATAATAATATTAAGAAAAATAGCCTCCTGTTTCCAAGTTTTAGCTGCCATTAAAAAAACCCAATATTTTGTATGTATACATATACACATACATATACAAAAGATGTATACATACACAAAGTATATGTATGCATATATATGCATAAATATACAAAAATATCCATAGCAATTACATTATTGTATCATAAGCAAAATATAATAATTATATTTTGCATGTATATGCAGATACCCATTGAGTAACCAGCTGAGAAAGGAAATTATTTTTATGAGAATAAATGTGATAAACTCCTCTTCTTAGCCATCCAAAAAGGGAAGAAGAGTGTTTCTCTTCTGGAATTTATAATAATTGTAGAGTTCTTTAAAAGTAATCCATAGAAAGCTCCTCCGGGCTTTGTAAGTCAACTATGTAAAATTCTGAGCATTAACTCCATTAGAAGATATGTTCAGAAACCATTGCTCCAATAATTATCAGTTTTATCCATTAATCTTTTCCTATAACAATAGTTCTGAGTGAATAATGTCCACCTACCTTCCTATTCTAGCAGGGCAGTGAATCACCTTCTTCTTAAGAACAGTCATTAGAATCAAAGTAACTCTTCATTTTCTATATATTTTCTACTATATACATGTATTTTCTATTATTTATACATGTTGTATATTATATATATGTATGTGTGTATTATGTATATGTGTGTATATTATGTATATATGTGTATCATTGCATACACATATATGCATATTTTCCATTACATATATACATACATATATATATATATATATACATATATACACATATATATATATGTATGGAGAGAGACAGAGACACAGAAAGAGACAGAAAGGCAGACACTTTATTATATGTTTGAAATATTTTTAGCCTGAATTATGACATTATAGCTGAGGCCCATTTTACTTTTTACCATTTTTTGTTTTTCCCAAGATACCCAGATTCAAGTTATATTCCAACATTTCCATAGAATCCCTGTTCTGACATGAGACAAAAAGTGAGATTTTTGAATTGTATCTCCCACAATTGAAATAGAGCCATATAAATCAAGAGCATTTGTTCTGGCCAATAGGTTACAAATATAAGAAATGACTACTGAGAATTGTGGCAAGCAGCACAATGCCTGTTAAATTATTTTGTCATTAACATCATGTTATCAATTATAATGCAATAGAATTAGCCTGTCCAACTGCTAATTGGACCATAGACAGCTAGTGATTATTTCACACTCTTCCACTTATGATCTCATCCTCAGGGTTTCAGGAGTAGTCCAGAATGCTTATTTTCTAATATTTTTGGGTTATGTAATTATTCTGGTGTGTTTTCCCAATGCCAATGCCAAATAACAGTGATTGGTGCTCTGGTTTATTTAACCAATGAACATACATTAGTTTTGCAAAGAGAAATTTAATAAGAGGACATATTCAGAACAGAAGTAACATCATTTCCCTCAAATCCTGGGGCCAGACTTTCTCCTATATCATTTAAATCCCTGGGGAGAGTGGTCTCAAACTTAAAGCAGTTTTACATAGTATTAACCTTAAGTTCAAATTCTAAATTCAGTGCAGTCATAGAGAATGAAGGAATTACTGAAGCAATTCAATTTCCCTCTTTGGGAAGGGAAGGTTTAGGGAGTGAAAGAGGGAATACTGAATGGATGACAATGTTAGAACACTATTTGTCAATTTAGATCCAAGGAAATGTTACATACAAGAACATACCTTGTTAGCCATCTTACTTTAATTGACCTTGATGCATACTGAACAATGATTGTTTGTTCTAGAGTGCCATCGATTGTAACTGTGGTCCTGATATTCCCAGTGTTTTTTTCTAGCTTGTCTGCTCATTATCAATACCCAACCTTAGAAGACCCACGATAAATTTCAAAGATGGCTTCACTTGTCACATGGATCAGATCATTGAGATCTGATTGTTTCTGTTCTAAGGGTTTGATGAGAGAAAGAAAAAAAAAGGATAAATGGAATATACCAGTACATAGAAAACATTAGTGATTTATCATATTTGAGATAACCAAGAGAATTTGACCACTTATGAAGTTATGATGTATAAATACATAAATAATCTATTGGGTGACCAAGTAAGTACTTGTGAAATCTTTTCCTGGAAGGGGGGGGGGAGGTAGACAGGGAGACAGTTGGGATTAAGTGACTTGTCCAGGGTCACACAGCTAATGTCTGAAGCCAGATTTGAATTCTAGGTGTGAAATCTTTCTGACTCTAGGTGTGAAAACTTAAAACAACAACAATAACTCAGAAAAGAAATCTCTAAGGTGAATTTTCAATGGCAGACTAACAGAAAAATATAGGTAAGAAGGATTTGATATACAGAAATTGTAATCAGGATTGATGGAGGGAGTATCTGTACCTGTGTGTTTGGCTAATGTTGTTGATGTTGTTTGTCTTTCCTTCTCAAAGAATTCATGAAAACAGGGAGGTGATTCCAAGTCATCAAGTGAATTGGATTTAAGTAAGGGAGGGCTGTGAAAGGTCAAGAATCTCATTTTCTTCTCTGGAGTCTTCCAAGTTCAGTGGCAAGATTTACATCAGGTCAACTAGAGATGGCCTTGAAATGCAGTGGGAGACCTTGGTTTTTTAGAACTAATGTCATTAACAGGTCTCAGTTTGAATGGAGCAACACTCAATCAGTGATTAAAGCTAGGTAAGAAATAAATCAGAGAATGACTACTTTCATCTCTATATATATTTATATATCCAAATATATTTATATATACATGCATATACATATGCATGTACATATACATAAATAAGTAGATCTGGTTTTATATATATATATATATATGTATACATATATATATATATAGTGAGACAGAGAGAGACAGAGACAGAGAGAGACAGAGACAGAGAAACAGAGACAGAAAGAGACACACACACACACAGATACATATAAATCCTGCAGGGGAATACCTTCAATGTTTCTAGCCAAAATAGGAAAAAAAAAACCTCCTATTTACATTTACTCTGAGCTAATTAGGGCATATAATAAGCCTGAGACCTATTGTTGGCCAATCATGAAAGTCAGAGTGATCTGGGTTTCAGGAATGGTCTTAGGATAAACCCTAATATGTGAAAATTTGCAAGGCTTCAGTGATCAAAATTTATATACCTTTGGAAAGGAATCTGAAAAGTACAGGTATGGTACCCTATGTAGACAGAGAGAAGGGAAGGGAAGGGAAAAAAAGAAGGGAAGAGAAAAGGAGGCAAGGGAAGGGGAGGGGAAGAAAAAGGAGAGAAGAGAAGGGAAGGGAAGAAAGGAAAGAAAAGGGCAGGAGAGGGGAGGAAAGAGGAGAGAAGAAGAGAAAAGGGAAGAGAAAAAGGAAAGAAAAGGAAGCGAGGAGATGAAAGAGAAGGGGGGAAAGGAGGCAAGAGGAAGATCCATAACATAGATCAGCAGTTATTCAGGTCAAGGAGAATTCCCCTATAGCACCCGCCAGTCACTACTATTCCCTAAACCATTAGCCAGGATCTCTTGCTGAAACCCCATGGGAGTGAAGTTATGAATAACATATTGTTATTTATCTAAAGGTCTCTTTACAGGTTGGTAGCCCCTCTCTCTGAGGAAAGTGTAGTGACCAACATCTTTCCCTCTTGGCAGGAGCCAATTTTCTTTGGAGAAGGATGCTGCTTGAAAGAGACTCTATTCCTGCTTCCCTGAGCAATATTTAGGCAGTTCCATGTGGACACAAAAATCCTACATGAGTAAAATACTACCATCCCAAACCCCTCCCCACACACATTTCTGACAGTAAGATTTAAAGAGGGACCAAACCTCTGACTTCATGGGTATAGGTAACTGTTGTTATATATTTGAAAGGAATAGCAAGTTGTATATTTTACAGATTTTCAGTTGCATGTGGTATCATCTTTTTACTATTTTACTATGTTATGACTTGTTCTATTTCATAAATTTAAAAAATAAGTTTTTAAGTCATAATATTGTATAAAAATAATAATAAGCTACCTACACATGAATTTCAAAAACTATCTCTACTATTGTAGATAATGTCTGCATCATATAGTTGGAAAGTTGTCTAGAAATAGTTAAGTGATTAGTCTGGGTTAACATGGCTAATATGTGTCAGAGACAAAGGAAATGCTAAGACATCAAAAATGTGTGGTATTAAAACAAACAATTTTACATACCATACTCCTGAGGACTTCAATGTATATAGGAGACCAACAAGCAGAAATCATAGGCTTCAAGCCTACATTTTCCTCAATTTATGATCAATATAACTCCACTACACCATGTTATGTGAAAAAATATAGCCTATCCTATCCTATCCTATTATATTATATGTTATGTTATATTATGCCATATTATATATAGTATGTTATAATGCATTATATTATGATAAATTATACTATATAAATATAATATAACAAATACAATGTATAATATAATAAATGTAATAATATTTAATAATGATAGATATACTAATATTTATTATAACATAAAAATGTAATATAAAAATGAATAAAATATAATAATATTGTAATATTATATTTTATACTATTTAAATGTAATAACAATAATGGCAATTAAATAGCACTTTAAAGTTTGCAACATCTTGGTTTATTTTTGCAACAACCCTGGGTAATAGGTGTTATCATTATTTCCATTTTCTATCTGGGAAAACTGAGTCAGACAGAAATTAAGTGATTTCCTAATGTTATGCAGCTGACTCCAGGTTCAGCTATTATTACTCATTTTTCATGCTCAGCCCCAGTTTTGCCACAAATAGAATCGCTTTCATAATTTTCTGAGAGTCATCAGCCCACCTGACGTAGTCCAGAAATTTCAACCTCCACATGGGGTGCCTTTTCTGTACCTCAGAGAATTACCCCATTCAAGTAGCACATTATTGACAATCATTTTCTTTTCCCATGAATTTTCAGCACTATCTTTTAAAATAACGTTAAAAATACTTAAGATCATAGATTTATATTTTAATAATTTCTAGGTGGGTCCCTTTAAGAACAAATAGAATTACCATACTAGTCAAAATGAACCCCAAACATTAAACTTGCCTAACACAGAAAAATTTTGATGTGGCAAATGGACCACTCCACTTTTTCATCATCCTGACCTCTCACGGAGTCTGACTTCTTGTTGACTCACTCACAATTCAGGCTTCCTCCTCCTTACAATCGGGTTCCAAGGCTTTTAACCTTTGGCTTGTCTACTCATTGGCTGTGTCTGTCATTTCTTGCCTCTGGTAAATTAATACTCAATCCTATGGTCTTTGTTTTTTCATCAGAATGACATTGTCCACTTCTACTCACAGAGTTCTGCAGTTTTCATGCATGGAGAACTGCCCACTAAAATCAATAATAGGAACAAAAGAGTGTAAAAGGCTTCCAGACTAAAGCAAATCTGGCAGCTATATAGCCAGATGTGCACTCATAGCCAAAGAGAATCTCCTTGAACTTCCAGCCAGCCTTTCAGCCAACAGAGCACTAACAACTACCTAAGATAAGACCAATGAAGATGTTGGGATGTAAAACAGATAATAACCTTCCCAGTCTGGTCCTGCTAAACCAAAATAAGAACCCTGTCAAACAGTACCAAAACTAGTTGTCTAATATTCATAGTTTCTTTCAAACCTTCTTGAATGTTGTTTGTGTTTAGACAGAAGGTAACTGTGGAGAAAGAGTAGAACAAAGAAAGGAACTAAGAAAGAAGGAAGTTATGGATGCTCATAGAGTCATGCATATCGTACACTGACTATTGAATTCCAAGCATTAAAATATTAGCCTCTCCAATTACAATTTCAGGTGGGGAATGGGATGAAAGGATGCTTCTATTAACCCAGTTCAAATACAAAGTTCAATTGCTTTAAGCAGTATGACTGAGCCTTTGCCCAGCTTGAAGTGAACAATCAATACAGTCTCTTGATTGCTGTGTCTCCTATTTAAGTAGTTGCTAGCTTCCCTGGGTAGTATTACTTTTGTTTATAAATATTTTTATGTAAGAGAGACAAATAATTCTGTTCTTTTTTAATTCCAGTCATTCTTAGTTCCTGAGAGTGACTTTTCACTAGTGGAAAAGGTCCTTTCTTCTTGCTCTTGGTGCCTAATTCAATGAGAAGAAAAACAAGGCATAGGGACAGAAGACTTTTTCTCCTTCCTGATGGTAATTTTTTGTGCAAATCAATCTGTAAAATCCTAAAGCAAAGGATGTTCATACTTGAGAAAGCTTAGAAAAGTTAGAGAAAGTTACCAAAAAATTCAATCATTTATCATTTGTTTAGCCTTCTACCATGGTGCATGCTTGAAGGAAAAATAATGGGCCATATACACAAACCCATATGAATGTGAGATACTTTTTCTTCATCCCATTAGATGGCCTTTATTTAGATGCCACAGAGGATAATTCATTCAAAGGAGAAATTTTTTCTTTAGTAACAAGATCATTAAAAAAAATTTACATAGCATGCTGAGATTGATTCCATTAGTTGACCTTTATCTGCACATTACCCTTTATAAAATGTTCTTTAAGTCATTTTCTATATTAAAGGATAATTTTATTTTACAAAAAACTAAAATGTTATCTTAAAAAAAATAAAGGCCTATATGAAAGTAAAATGAATGCTATAATGACTTGATGAATAGAGTCAGCCCATCACAAGGGAGTTTAACTACTATATATAAAAAAATAACTCTAACAGGGAAATAAATCATTTCTTCCTTTCAACAATGCCAAGTTTTTATCATTATTGTTATAGTCTAATTATCATTATTAATGAAGGTAGTGTGGAACTGAGCTGGAGAAGTACAGAAAGTAACTATTGTACTTGTTATTTCATTGGTTTCAGTAGCTCCTTTTTTATTTATTACTTAAGTTATACATGTACATTCATTTCTTACATATTTCCACATGAGTCATGTTGGGAGAGAAAAATTAAAACAAAAGAAAAAACCACAAGGAAAAAAAAAGAAAAGAGAAAAATGAAAACAATATGCTTCAATCCATATTCATTCCCCATTATTCTCTTTCTAGATGCAGATGGCATTTTCCATTCCAAGTCTATTGGAATTGTATTGAATCACTGAGAAGAGCCAAGTCTATCACAGTTGAGTATCACACGATCTTGCTGTTGCCATGAACAGTGTTTATCAGTTTCTGCTTGTTTCACTCAGCATCAGCTTATATAAGTCTCTCCAAACCTTTCTGAAATCATCTTGCTGATCCTTTGTTATAGAACAAAAATATTCCATTACTTTCATATACCATAACTTATTCAGTCATTCCCCAAGAATTAGCTCTACTCATTTTCCATTTCTTTAACAACACAAATAGAGCTGCTTTAAATATTTTTGCATATGTCAGTCGTTTTCTCTTTTTTTGAAATCTTTGAGATACAGATCCATTAATGAACTGCTGGATCAAAGGGTATGTACAATTTGATAGCCCTGTAGTCATAGTTCCAAATTGCTCTCCAGAAATTTTTGATCACTTCACAACTCCCATCAACAATGCATTAGTGTCCCAGTTTTCCCACATCCCTTCCAGTATTTAGTATTACTTTTTCCTGTAATCTTAGCCAATATGATAGGTGTGAAGTGATATCTCAGAGCTGCTATAATTTATTTTAATCTAATGAATAATGAGTTAGAGCATTTTATATGACTATAGATGGCATTAATTCCTTTATTTGAAAATTGTCTCTTCATATCCTTTGATTTTTATCAATTACAGAATGACTTGTATTCTTATAAATTTGATCCAGTTCTCTATATATATTTTAGAAATTATAGAAATGTAAAAATTGTTTCTCTGCTTTCTGCTTTCTTTTCTTTGTATCAGGAATTCATAGTGATTAGCCACCATAGTGGAAGAATGAGGGAAGCATGAGCAACTTCTTGCCACTCTCCACTCCTCTACTTCTATAGCATCAATGGGGACTGTTTTAAACAAGTAACAAACTATTTTAAACAAGGGCTGTTACAATTAACTTTGTTACCAGGTGAATTGATATGGAACCAAGCTATATTCCCTTTAATCAGTAAGTATACAAAAGTAACTTTGAAGATTTGTGCAAAGAGCTCCTGGGATCTCAGGGAACCTTTTAGCCAATCCTCTAGGAAACTGCTTTTTACCTGAAGATATTGAATTTGTTTTCATTAAAAGACATGTTTACTTAAACTTTCACACTCTGACAATTGTAACTGGGACACCCATTAGAGAAATTACTCCTATCACTACAAATCTTAGAGAGCCAACTGAGACACTAAAATGTTGACTGACTTGCCCAATGTCATACAATCAAGATCTATCAGAAGCAGGATTTGAAGCATGTTGTTTCTATTCACTTCAGTGGACTTTCCACTTTAGGGCATGCAAATAAATTATGAGTATTCAAATAGCAATCCTTTCTATCATATTTACTTAAATACACATAATCACATGAAGTCTGAAAAGGAAGAGTATTATATACTGATACAATACAGCATGAATTCAAATGTAATTCTAAAGAAGAAATACTATGCTGTCATCCTTTTTTTAAAAAAAATTACTGAGGGTAGGTAATATTCTTTTATTTTTGTATCCATTTATGTTGTGATAGTCATTGTAAATATGGTTTTTATTGTTCTGCTTACTCCATTCATGTTTCTTTGCTTTTGTAATTTTATGGTAATATTTCATAATTGGCTTAACAATATGCACTCCAGTTCTTGGATGCACCCCCCAAAAATAAAATAAATCTTTAAATGATTTTGGCACATATGTATCTGGTCAGAGAATAGGGATATTTTAGTCAAAGTGTTAGAGAAAATACAAATTACTTTCCGGAGTCATGCCATATGTCCACCAAGTGTACAATATTGACAGTAGTTTTCCTGTTTTCCTATAGACTCTCCAATATTGACTATTTCTATCCTTTGTCATCTATGTCAAATTGTTGCATATGAGAGGAAACTTCAGAGTTGTTTTAATTTGCATTTGTTACTCTTTTTAATTTGAATTTATCATTCATATTATAGTTGATAATGTGCAGTTTTTCCTTTAAAGACTTTTAAAAACATAACTTTTACCACTTGTCGATTGGAGATAAGTGGACTTGGAAACAAAAATAAATTAAATAAATAAAACTAAAAGCTATTATTTTGAAGACACAAATAAAATTGATAGACCTTTAGCCAATCTGATTAAAAATAAGTGTACAGAATGCCTAATTGGGAAATGGTTAGCAAAGTAAAATCACAATAAAGCCAGAAAAAATTAAACAGTTATCAAAATTGAGAGTAGGAATTTATAATGTAAACAAAACTGGTAACACAAAAGAAATAAAGGAATGCCTTCAAAAATATAAAATATCTAAGCTAAGAGAACAAAAAAAAATCTCAAATAAGGCAATCTCAGAAAATGAACTAGAACTAGCTATAAGGAAATATAGGGAATAAATGATCTTAATATAATCATGGGAGAATGCTATCAAACTTTTAAACTATATTTTACTTACTTCACTAAACATTTCCCAATAATTTCTTTAATTAATTGATTTTTTTTGAATTTCAAGTTCTGATTGGTTTTCTTTTCTCTTGACACTTTCCCACTGCTTGAGAAGACAAGCAATATGATATTGATTATACATATGGAGTCATACAAAACATTTCTATTTTAGGCATCTTACAAAAATACACACCCATGCAAAGAAAATTAAGGAAAATGAACCCCCAAAAAGTGTGTTCCAATCCAAACATAGAATTCATCAATTCTCTCTCTCTCTTTCTCTCTCTCTCTCCCTATCTCTCTGTCTCTGTTTCTCTGCCTCTGTCCCTCCGTCTCTCCAAATCTCTATCTCTCTGTCTCTTTCTCTCTCTCTCTCTCTCACTCTCTCTCTCCTCTTTCTGAAAGCAGATAACATTTTTTTAAATATGGATTCTTTAAAATTGTATTGGATCATTGTCTTGATCAAAATAGCTAAGTCTTTCACATTGGAAAATCATTACAATATTATGGTTACTGGGTACAGTGTTCTCCCAGTTATGCTCACTTTGCATTGTATCAATTCATATAATGTTTTCAAGCTTTTCTGAAACCATCCTCCTGATTTCCTCTAGCAAGATAATATTCCATCATATTTATATACTATAGTTTATTCATCCATTCTTTAATTGGGGGAAATTTCTTCGATTTCCAATTTTTGCCACCGCAAAAAGAACTGCTCTAAGAGTTTATCATAGAAATATGCCTTTTCTCCTTTTGTTCAATTTCTTTTACATACAGTAAATTTTAATAGCGTAGTAGTATTTCTAGGTCAAAGGTCATGCAGTTTCATAACTCTTTACACATCGTTCCAAGACTGACACACATATATGCATGTGTAAATATATATGTGTGTGTGTGTGTTTGTATGTGTATATGTGTATGTATGTGTACATACATTTAACAAAAGATAAGTGTTCCAAAGATATGGCCAGTCCTCAAGGTAACTGCAAACTACTAATGACCATAGGAAAGAATGTTCCAAATTGCTAATAATTTGAGAAATTTACATCAAAACAATCATGAAACATCCATAAATTATCTTACATGGCAAAATATGGCAATAGTCTATGTTGAAGAAATTTTGGAAAGAGAGGTACACTGGTCCATTATTGATTATGTTATGAAAATGTACAACCATTTTGGAAAACAGTTTGGAACTATATAAACTGACTAAAATGTTCATACTTTTCAACTCAGATTCTATTTCTAGAATTACACACTGAGGAAACTCTTGATAAGAACATCCCCATATAAAACAAATACTTTTATCTTCAGTTTTCATCATAGGGTAAAGTAAGCAGAGACAAGAAAACTATATACATATTGACTTGAACAAATTGGAATGCGGAAAAAAAATCCCTCTACTGCAATCACAAGTGAATGTTGCAAAACTGCAAAGAACAAGCATGACCTTGATGGAGAATAACTCTGCAGTCTATTCTTATGCAGGTCAATGAATATGGAATGTTGAATATCTTTTCATAATTTTTCTTCCTAATTTTCTTTGTTCTGTATGTTAAAAATAATATTTTATATGATATAGTTCTCTGGGAAGAACAGAGGAAAGAATATTGGGAAAAATTTTGGTGATGTAAAAAATAAATGATTTGCTCTCTTCAATAACATTTTCTAAGATTATATAGTAAAAAGAATAATTGCAAAACATTCTATTTGTAAATCAGAATAAAATCTTGCAGAAATTCCCACATAATAAGGGGAGGGACAAAGTCAGCTAACAATGATAGTGAGATACACAAATGGAGAATTTTTGCTTTTATAGTTCAGTTAGACTTTAAAGTCCTTTGTTTCTTGTGGAATCCTCACATACTTCATGGGTTCAACATCTCTATTACATTAATTGATCATCAAAGATCCTAGGACTTGCTCCTCTGTATATGTGAATACATAGCCACTTCTCTACTTTATGACCAGATGTCCCTACTTTTGAACCTTCTTCTGGCCTAAAGTGACCTTTGTATCCATGTTTGCTTGGGGACATGTCTGATCACTCTTCTTCTGATTACTGAATGGAATCTTTCCTTCTCTAGGAGAAGGAGTAGCTCTAAAGCTAAATGCCATGGAAGGTGTCCGAATAATAAAGAAATTAATTTCCCTTCTCTTCTAAGAGGACAAGAACTGGCTTCTTTTTTCAGTTACTAGCTATAAATTCTAAACTTTCAAACTTCAAACTTCATTGGCTTACATATTTAAATTCTTGCTATTACTGCTGCAAAAGCAGTCATTTAGAATTTAGAAATTTACAAATTTAATTTAGAAATAGAATTTGGAATTGATATTAGGTACAGTCATGTAAACCTAAGAGTCATCTGTTTTGACTTAGCAGTAGAGAGAGAGATGCAAACTGTTAAGATTACAGAAAGACAGAGTGTAGAGAGAGAAGATAAAAAAGTCCAGAATTGGGGTTTAATAGCACCCAAGGCTACTAGTTCAGGTTAATCATGAATTCAAATTGAACTTTTTCATCTGCATAATGAGGATAATAATAATTGTAGTCATTAACGAATAAGTTTGTGCTGGAGAGAGTGCTTTGTAAATCTAAAAGTGCAATATAAATGGGAATTATTATCTGCTATTTCTTCATCTGAGCATCTTATTTAGGCCAAATATAATGTATGAATCTCTTATCCTTGAGGATATCAACACTTCTTTGGGATATTGTCAAGAAGAGATGAGAGAAGGATAGAAACACAAAGCTAAATAAACAAATAAACTCAGCCTTAATAGACCAAAGTAAAAGCCTACATATTCTAGATAACAGGAATGATCTCAACATTGGCAGCTACTTCCTTATTTGGATTGCAAGATGGTAAATCTATGAATATGGCTATACATAGGAATGGGAGAAAACCAGAAAAGAGCAGCAGACACCAGATGAAAAATGAGATGCTGATCAGTGGAAGGTTACTGTCTACCTCCAACAGTTACAGCAATATAATTATCCCTTCTCTTTCACCAAGGGGGACTTACATTAATTATTGTGCTGCAGTTAGCTATTACATTCTCTATCCAACACTGCATTCAGCAAATGAGTGTGCAGGGCAGATCACTTACTTATTAAAAGCATAAATTTCTCTTTTATAGGGTGACTAATACACTCAGAGTCTGTAAAGGATTTCTTTTGCCCAAGATTTTCTTCCAGGTTGCTAAATGCTGACCAAGGACACTGGTTTAAATCAGCCCTCTTGGAACCAAGACTCTAACTGTAATAGAGAATGCAGGATGTGAATTTTTCACATGTGATACAAAATGGTCATACAGATAAGATTTGGACATACTTATTTTTACTTCCCAGAATTTATTTCATTTTTAACAAGTCAAGTCAACAAGCATTTATTATAAGAATGTATTATGTAACAAGAACTGTGATAAGAGCTCAGGATACAAAAAAAAATGGCCCCAAAATACTCATCCTTAAGGAATTCACATTTTTATGGATAAACGACATGGAAATCACATACCAATTAGATACTTGTAGAATGAATGGAACAAAATCAGAGAAGAAAAGTAGTAATATCAAAGAAGATGGGGAAGGACTTCTTGTAGAAGGTGGGAATGTTACCTGAGACTAGAAACAATATACTGAGTTCAGGAAGTAAAGATAAAAAAGTGGTACATTCTGGGAGACAGAGTTTCTTGAACAAGGAATGTCAAGGAAGTCTGTGCCACTAAATTAAGGAGTACCTTTGGGTGAATAAAATGTAAGAATACTATAAATATGGGAGAGGAGGTTATATGGGCCTTTAAAATCCAAAAAGATTATTTTATATTTGATCCTGGGGATGATAGGAGCATTGGTGTTTATTAAATGTAAGGTATAATGTGGTCAGATCTATGATTAAGGAAGATCACATTTGTGGCTGAATGCAGGGTGGACTAAGTAGGAAGAGAATTGAAAAAGGAAGAATAGATAAAGACCTAGTCCAGAGCCTGTTGAGACACCCATGTTTGATAGACATGACCTGGATTAAAATCTAGCAAAGGAGACTGTTGAATGGTTAAGACAAATAAAAGGAGATGGGGGGATGTCTTAGAGAGACCTAGAGAGAAAAAAAAGTATGAAGGAGAAAAAGGTAACTGTGTTGAAGGCTATGAAAAGGTACAAAAGGATGATGTTTAAGAAAAAGATACTACATTTGTCAATTAGTCACAAAAAGATGGAGAGATAATGGATCCATAGGAAATAGGGATAGACGCATCAAGAGTTATTTTTATTTTGAACTTAAAAATCATTATCTACACAAAGAATAGAAAGGTGACTATATATGAAACTAGAAAATAAATTTAATAGAATGTTTCTAATGGATAATGAAACCTATTTAGAAGTCTTTTAAATAAACTGAAAAAATTATTTTCCTACTTTATAAATCTTAACATGTCATATATATACATGAATTGTGATTATTATCAAATCCAGACTGTCTTTTGAACACTCTAAGGGAACTTGTTTACTTATATCTATGTCCCTTTATTATATGGGTCATATGATACAAACTGAAAGAAATAGCTAAGATAGTGGAATGTAGAACAGGAAACAGTCTGGACAGGCTAGAATAATGGGATATATAAAATAAGATGATCTTTTAGAGGAATAGATATAAAGCATGAAATCCAAGTTCAAAAAATCAGATTCAAAAGTCTAAAAGAGGGGGGGCATGGCTAAGTAAGTAGCTCTTCATCTTTTTAAATGGTCTACTGGTTTTCATGAAAGGCAAACAGTTCACTATGAGGTATAGCCTGATGTAGTAGCCAGGAATGCTAATGTAACCATAGCCTGCATTGAGAGAGACATTGTGTCCAGAAATAGGGATGGAGGGAATAGTTCTGCTGTACACTGCCCTCATCAGACCACATCTAGAATATTGCATAAAGTCAGTGAATTTTGCTGTTAAGCAAATTATATTGTATAACATCCAAATGATAAAACAAAGAAATGAAAAAAAAGCCAAAAAACTAGGTTGAAGGTCCTCAAGTTCATGCCTTGATCCTAACAGCTACAGAAAATGGGGCTATTCAACTTGGAAAGAAAAGACTTATGAAGCATATGACAATCATCTTCAAATATTTGAAGGGAGTCTGTGGAAGAGGAAGTAGAATTATTAAATTTGGCCCCACAAGTTAAATTGTGAATAATGGGTAGGAGTTCTTAAGATCCAAATTTAGGCTGGAAGGATGGAAAAAAGTCATCTTTTTATAACACCTAATTTATATCAATTGGAACTGCTCAAAAGTGGAATAAAAAATTTCAGAAGCCCTCATTTGATGTCTTCAAGAAAAGACTGAACAACTACTTCCTAGGTCAAGAGGATTCCTGTTCAAATATGGGTTGCACTATGTAACATCTAGAATTCCTTCCAACATTGATATTATGGCTTGTGTAAATATTCTTTTTTATTATGGGAAACTAATTTCCTTAAGAATTTCATTATGGGGGAAGTATTTTGTAAACTTTAAGGGGCTATTAAAACATGAACTATTGTTTTTTGCCATTATTATAACAAGTTGTGGTGTATAATTGTGACAGAATACTATAAGAAATGATCACCTCAATGATCTTAAAAAAACAAGAATAGATTTGCATAAAATAATGAAGAATAAAATGAGCAGAATCAAGAAAACTTTATAAATACAGAAACAACAATATGGTTTAAAGAACAACTTTGGGTGAAGAATCATTTTAATTATTACAAATAATGAAATTAATTACAAAGAACATATGAAAGAAGACATTTGCATCCAGAAAAAAAGAACTGAAAAAGAGAAGAATGTATGGAATTATTTAACATAAATATATATATTTGTGTCTAATGGCAGTCATCTCTAGGGCAGGGGAGTAAAATAAATTCACATGATGAATATATGAATATGTATTACAACAGTGAAATATAAAAAAGTGCTATGCTCTATGAGCCAAGCAAAATTACAGAACTTTAAAGGAAATATGAAATGAACAGTTGTAGAGATAACTCCACTCCAAATGTTCCTATATATTATTTGTGCCTGGCCTATGGTAGAGCCTTCTGAGCTTGTTTTGCTCTGTTCTGCCATTCAGACAGTGATGTTATTTTGGTCCTCTTCAAGCATGAACAGCAACAACCAATGAAATATGTTTATACTGATTAAGACAATTCAAATAATGTGAAATAGAGAAGGAAGAGATAGGCACATTTCTTGAACTTGAAATAACCCAAGGAAGCAACTCAGACAATTCTCAGCAATTGTAATCTGATTAGTCAGAGACCTGATCCTGTGAAAAGAAATCATGACTCAGTTTTTTTTTCTTCCTCCCCTAAAACTTGTTCTTAATTGATCTTAACATGTAGAGTTGGAAAAATAACATAATCTAAAAACCTTCTTTTAACATTTAATTTTAGTACAAATGTCCAAAAAGTGGCCCTCTCTCATTTTACTCATGAGGAAATAGATCCAGGGATAAAGCCTAATGTCACACAGTATCAATAACATTTTTGGAACTTGAATCCAAGTTTTCTGACTCCAAAGTCAGTATGTTTCCATTACATGGCACTAGTTTCAAACTTTTAATATCAAGATGATAATTATTGAATGATTTGTTTTTATATCTACCTCAAACTTTCAAGCTCAAAGAAAACTCAAAGTAAGTTTATCATGATAAGCCCAGCACAACTACCTCTGAATCCAAAGTGTCAATTCTATATTATAATTTCAGATCTTCTCATCTGGAAACTTTCCTTTTCTCTACAAACTGATTACCCTGAAAACAAAAGCAAGAAAAGAATAAAATTGGATCCATGTACTTTTTAAATAGTTACCTGTTCTAGGCAGCTAGGTTGTACCATGGATAGAGTTCCAGACCTGGAGTCAGGAAGATTCATTTCCCAAGCTTTTATCTGGCCTCAGACATTTATCAATAGTGTGACTTGGACATGTCACTTAACCCTATTTGCCTCAGTTGCCTCATCTGTAAAAAGAGGTAGAGAAAGGAATAGCAAACCACTCCAATATTTTTGTCAAGAAACCCCAAATAGACTTTTGAGTTGGACATTACTAAAAGAATTGAAAAAGAACCACTACTTCCACCATTTGTTACTATATCTCATTATCAGCCAATCAAATAATTACCTATTAGTCAATCAATAAATCCACAAGCATTTATTAAGCACCTACTATATAATAGGCACTCTGTTAATTTCCAGAGACAAAAATGATAGTCTTTTTACTTCAGGTGCTTGCATTTTATTGGTGGGGATATGAACATAGTTAAGCACAGATAAAATGCATACAAAATCAAAAAAGGGCATTTTGAAGATGGTATGGTTAGCAGAAAACTTCAGAAAAGACTTCATTTAGAAAGTGATATATGAATTGGGGATTATGAACGAAGTAGGATATTCATTTTTCTGTTGGATGTTGGACGAGGTCAACTCTGAGGTCATTTTCATCTCTAAGAGTATATGATTTTGTTTAAAATAACTAGTAAATTTGATTTCAGACTTGTGAGGAACTTGGCACATCCAAGTTGCATTCATCTTAGAAACATATGCTATTGCTCCTAGTTATATAGTCTTCCTACTTTGTGGGAGTGACATCTGTACTTCCAGATGTTAATGTTTTATCAGTCTCTTTCTGCCATTTTGATCAGGGTATATTATACAAAGTATATCATAAGTCTTCTCACACTATGTATACTATATCAAACAAGAAGTCCCACTAAATTTATAAAGAGATATATTAAGCCTAGGAATTGTAACTTGAGATTTAACACACTACTCATAAGGATGTGCTATTATTCTTAATCTCTTGATTAATATGAACTAACACTACTGTACAGATTTATTGTGGACCATATGCTCTTTAATTATCATTGATTCCCAGAGTTACAACCCTGCACATCTGCAGCCTGTGTGGGCTACTATTCCCTGCTCTTGTCTCAGCAGGATCTGATAACCATTTTTCAGCTGGACACCTAGCAAAGCAGCAGCTCCAGCAATGTCTCAGAAGAGGTATTAAAATAAAATAAAATCAAACAAACAAATAGCAAGGGGAACACACTGTCACTGATGTTCTTCATCTGTTCTGGTTCATATTAGCTAAAACATTTTTAATTGTGTGCTGTTAATGCCTTACCTCCCAAATCCAGCTCTTGCTGTGGCATAAGCAAAAGGAATTAAGAAAAATTGTGCTTTTCTTTTGGGGGGCAGATGAGAATACAGAAAATGGAAAAACAGAATTATAGTTCTCAAAGCACAAGATGAGCTACATTTATTTATGATCTCCTGATTCTAAAATTTGGTGTGACATAATTTAATGGGGACTTTGGTCAATTTTAAGAAGATTTACACCACCAGTTCTAAAAGAAGCTTGAGTTAATGATTTAACTTCATCATGAAAAACTCTTCTTGAGAATTATTTTTTTCTTTGCAATGACTGCTAGATGGCAATAAGAAACAGAATAAATGATCAATGAAGATTTATAAATGAATATCACTGAGATCAATGGAGAGGTATATGGTAAATATACAAGAAGGCTATAAGATTATATCCACTGAGGGAGTTACTCCTATGTCAAAACTGTGAAAAAAAAACTACGTCAAAAAAAAATGTTAAAGGAAAGCTAGGAAGCCCTCCAGCACAATGGGTTAATTCCCTATAATAAACTTATAGGGGGACATGGTCAGGAGTCATATTCATATAGTATGTGATGTGTCATTGGAAAGAATTACAAAATTAAAGGGATCATAGATTAATTTGAGTATTTGACTGAGCCTTAAAATTTTTCACTGCAACAAGTTCATTTCTTTAGAAGTTTCAGAGTACATGGTATCATAAAGAAACAAATTATTGTTCTTTAATTGACAATGTGATGTAAATGGAAGATAGTGAACAGAAAGTCAGGAAACAGATTTTTATCTTGCATCTGACAACATTTTTTTTACTGGTAAAATTTGATTAAGTAATATCTAAGCTAACTTTTTGTTTCAAAACTACTTGCTTCTAACTTAATAATAATATAATATGAGGGTTAAGGTAGGCATTTCTTTCTATTTTATTATTATTTTTTTAAATAATTTTCTTTATTAAATGATCTGAGATAATTAACAGAACATCACTAGTCTCCTGACTCAAATGCCAGCATTCTTTCTTTCTTTCTTTATTTATTTATTTTATTTGCATAACATGTGTGGGTAATTCTTCAACAATAACCCTTACATAGTTTCCTGTTACAAATTTTCCCCCCAACTCCCCACCCCTCCCCTAGATGGCAGGATATCCACTACATGTTAATTATGTTAAAATATTGACAAATCGAATATATGTATATATATTTCCAAACTTATCATTGTTATGCAAGAAAAATCTTATCTACACAAAAAATATATCAGATAAAGGAAACACAATGTAAGCAAACATCAATCAAGAAGTATGAGAATGTTATGTTGTGGTCCACATTTCACATCCCTCTCTCGGGATGTATATGGCTTTCTTCAGTGAACAATTGGAGGTGGTTTGAAACATTTCATTGTTGAAGAGAGCCATGTACATCAGGATTGATCGTCATATAGTACTGTTGTTGCCATGTATAATGATATCCTGGTTCTGCTCATTTCATTCAGCATCAGTTCATATAAGTCTCTCCAAGCCTCTCTGAAATCATCTTGCTGGTCATTTCTTACAAAACAATAATATTCCATAATATTCATATACCATAATTTATTCAGCCATTCTCCAATTGAAGGACATCTATTCAATTTCCAGTTTCTAGCCACTACAAAAAGGGCTGCCACAAACATTCTTGCACATGTGGAGCCCTTTCCTTC
>JAJPUD010021471.1:1213-23010 GCA_023553655.1 Myrmecobius fasciatus | reverse complement strand
TTAGAGACCTTCCAATCCAACTAACTCATTTTACAGATGAGGAAACCAAGGTCTAGAAAAGTTCAATAATTTGCTCACAATCTCATAGTAAGTGGTGGACACAGAATTCCTAAAGGGTTTTATGGATTGCAAAGTTATTTCTTTACAATAACCCCATATGGTGTAGGTAATTATTTCTATTTTGTAAGTGAGAAGAAAGATGAAACAATTGTCCATAGTTACACATATAGGAAATGTTAGATCCTATCCTGACTTCAAGTCTAACACTTTTTCCCTCTAAAGTTTCGGGTTCCCAGAATCAATCTAAATAGGTTCAAGAAATTGATTCTACCAGTGCTAAAAAGGAATTGATTGTTCAAAGGGAGGCTATGTGGGAAATTTTTTAAAATTAGAAATCATAAAATCACAGCTACAAGACTGGAAGGGGTCTTAAATATCACCTAATCCACTCCTAAATTTTTACCCAGGAGGAAATTTAGGCTCAGAAACAAGCAAAGGAACCTGTCACATAGAGACACAGTTTATCCAATGTTTGTAGCAAGAAGAGCCTTTGTGCTCTCTCAGACAGATAGACATCCAACTGCTTTATAAACACATCCAGTAATAAGGAACTCTAGTTACCTGGCAATCAATGGGAAAATTTTAATGGCTAAGAAGTTCTTTATATTGAGATGAAATCTACCTTCCTTCATTTTCTCCCTCTTAGCCGTAGTTCTATTCTTTGCAAATAATGAATAAGTTAGAAATATTGTGACAAAGTAGGAAAAAAATCACTGAGTTGGAAGTCAGAAAACCTAGTTTTAAATCCTGGCTCCACTACTTCCTAATTGTGTGTCCTTGAACAAGTTACTTTAACTCTCATGCATTCAGATTTAAAATGAATGTTAAAAATTATTTTTACATGGGAGCAGCTAGATGGTGCCATGAATAGTGCACCAGCCTGGAGTTCAAACTCAGACCTTAATATTTACTAACTGTGTGAACCTGGGCAAGCCACTTAATCTCAACTGCCTAAACAGAGAAAGAAGGAAGGAAGGAAAGGAAAAAAAGAAGGAACGAATGAAGGAAGGAAACTGTCTTTGTATGTAATTGGAAAAAAGTAAAATACTATTTAAAAAAAAAAGAAAAAGTGTCCTCTGATAATCTGAAGATATAGAGGAACTTCTCCATCCATTTCACTTTTACTAGGATATTACTATTTTTTTTTTTAATGTTTGAAGGGCTCTTTCTAGTGGCCTTGGTGAGAGAAAGTTGCTGCCTTTACCCCAGACTAAAGATGACATCAGTAATTCAACTCATCAAGTAGCTCTAGATTTTGGATAAAATCTTCCAAACTAAGTTGCAGTTATATTATCAAGAAATATTGAAGATAACTCAACTAAGCTCCAGTGAACCACACTCGTATGTTTTCATATAAATACTACTTTACTGATGATGATAAGGAAGCCTCTCCTCCTTCTATCATAATGTCTCCTCAGAAAGTAAGAGTCTGGTTTTTCTGCTAAGAGAGGTCAGACTCAGCTAAAACTACTGGGAAGAATCCAGTGACATCAGGACTCTTGAAAAAACAGGCAGTGAAAAAGAATGAACCACACTTGTGAAATGAGCCTGGACAGAAAGGCTGAAAGATTGAGTTTTTGAGAATTTATTTGATGGCACTGGCTTAGTACAAAGCCAGTTCAGAGGGAACATGCAAAGAATATTCAATTGGGGTGGGGAATGGGGTGCATATCCTAATATGGATATATTTACCCCCCCAAAAAAATTAGAAAGGCTGGCATATAGAAGAGGAAACAGACTTAATCATACAATTTAGAGCTAAAAAAGAACTTTAGAACCACATAATACCCCCTCAATTCAGTATTTCTAATATCTACTTTGCTGAAATCAGCCTAAAATACAATTTCTTACCTCTAGAAAAAAAGTAAAGAAGAAAAAGCTTACAAAAACACAGAGGGTAATCCTAATCTCCATCAGGAAATCAGAAGGTGGGACAGCAGAATATAATACAAAGAAGGAAAAGAAGAACCACTGAAGATTTGGAGTTAAGTAACAAGAGGTTCTTCCCATAAAAGGGGTCTTAATCCGGGGTCTATAAACTTGATAGTTTAAAAATATATATTTTTATAACTGTATTCCAATATAATTGTTTTCTTCAATCATATGGATTTCATCTTAAACATTTACAAATATTCAGGAGAGCTCCAGAAGCTTCACCTGACTGCCAAAGATGCCCATAGAATAAAAATTTATTAAGACCAATGTAGGAGGAAATAGTTTCTGATGCTCCACAGAGTTACAGTGTGAGACCGCAGATGCCATCGGGTGAGAAATTTTCATGTCAGATCAGAGGAAGAAAAGATGAGTAATAGTAACTAGCAACTACTTACAGAACAGTATTGAGATGATTATCTGTCAGCTATAAACATTAAGAGGTCAGCAGTCTTTCTACAAATAAGAGATACTGCCAAAAGAGTCCCAGGAAGGACTGCTAGGTATTATGAAGGCCTGGATAAAAAACAAAAAAAAACTGAAGACCTTGAACGAAGGGATCATCACTTTAAAGTGGAAGGATCAAAAATATGCAGACATGGGAAATGAACTTCTAGCTAAAAAGAAAGTATCTAAGAATGAGATATAGGTTTTGGATAATAGTTTAAAGCATAAGAATAATGGGCTCCTGATTGGAACGGGTGATTCTAACCTAAGACAGCAAAAATGTATTTGCTTGCTGGTGAGAATTTAATGAAAGAGCTTTAAACAGAAACAGAGAAAGAGAAAGAAAAGAGCCCATATATTTTTTTGAAGCCTGCCATCACAGACACGTAAAAACAACATAAGAAATAAGGTGAGAGAAAAGTAACAATAATACGAATAATTTACATTTATAATGTTTTAACATCTACACAATGCTTAATTATTACTGTTGTTGTTCAGTAGTTTTCAGTCATGTCCAATTTTTTGAGATCCCATTTGGGGTTTTCTTGGCAAGGTTACTGAAATAATTTGCCATTTTTTTCTCCAGCTCATTATAGAGGAGGAAACTGAAGCAAACAGGATTTATGATGAAGAGTCAGTTATGACTCAAAATGATTAAACAACAATAAACTTTGCTTTAAGCAATCTGATTTTTGAAAACAAAAGACAAGTTGGAGATAATATGCAATTTTTGCAAACTTATACTTCGAAAACTTTGGATTGCACAGTATCTTGGAAAAAACAATCAATAGACTAAGAATGGAGAGAAAGGATTTTTTTTTAAATCCCAAATCTAGGAGCAGCTAAATAGTATAATGGCTAGAGCACCAGTCCTGGAGTCAGGAGGACCTTAGTTCAAATTTGACCTTAGACAATTAATACTTACCAGCTATATGACCCTGGGCAAGTCACTTACCCTCAATCACCTCAGCAAAAAATAAAACAAACAAACAAGAACATTCCATTTAAAAAAAAAATCATTGTCTATATGAACTTGGGCAAGTTTACCTTCCCTAGACTTCAGTTACCCTATCTGTAAAATGAAAGAAGTGAACTAAATTATTCCTAAGGTATTTTCCACCTCTGACATTCTAGGTCCATGATGCTCTAAAATAGCAAATTTCTCCAGGACATTTAAAGTATTGCCAATTACAAAAATTCAATTATTACATAAAATAAAGCATGCCTGTAAGTGGTAAGTTTGTTTTCTTTTTTGAGAATTGAATTATTTGGTCTTTGGGCCAGTCAATAGCATGGCTATCTTTACTAACACATGATCAAACGCTGTCCATATCTTCACTGTAATGTTCATTGTACACATAGAGACAGAGAACAAAGAAGAATATAATTGTCCCAAGAACTAGGTAATAGGATACTAAGTCTTTTAAAGTCTCCATGCCTTCGACAGAAAGCAGCAGTCACTGACGTGTGACAGCTGTTTGACAGCTTGCAGGAGGAGAAAGGCAAATGGGCGGTAAGCCTGACTATCAAGGTCTGGCGGACCCTCCCCAGCCAGTCATGGGATCCCTCTTCCCTCCCCCCAATACCAATATAAGAAGCAGGTGGTATTTCAAATGTCAGCCAGCACAGGAAAAGAGGTGTATGTGGTGGCTAGAGCCAGACAGCCCACCCCTGAGCTACCCTGGGACAATTAAAGGCACATGGAATCAGTAGCAGGCAAGACCAGGGAGGCTTCCTGAAACCCTTGGAGTAGGAGGGAAGAGTGTGAGCCTTTTGTGTTTCTTTGTCAGGTTAAATAAAGCCTGTCCTCTATTTGATATATTGTTATCCAGAGTGCTTGCACAGATGATGAAGGCCCTTTTTTGTTTAGTTGTGGGGACCTACACACAAGCCAAATTCTGATATTCCCAAGGAAACTGCTGGGTAAGGCATGAGCCAGAGAGATGCTGAGGGGGAAAGTCACAAGACTGAACAGAGTCTATATGAATTCAGGACCTTGGTTCCAGAACATAGGTTACTTTTGGGGAGTCCCTAAATTTCAATGCAGAGATTTAGATTTATCCTAATTTTGTTATATCATATTAGATTTAGCCCAGTATTCATCATCAAGAAAATCCTTTAGGATCTCAATTACCTTGCTAACAATTTTGATAAATGTGCTATCAAAGTCATAAGTTTTTCCAAAGCAATCCCAATAAACTTTGGATAGAAAATGCCATCTGCATCCAGAAAGAGAACTATGGAGATTAAATGTAAATCAATACATGCTATGTTCAATTATCATATAGTGGATATCCTGCTATCTAGAGGAGGGGTGGGGAGTAGGGGGGAAAAATTTGTAACAGAAAGCTTTGTAATGGTTAATGTTTAGGAATTACCCATACATATGTTTTGCAAATAAAAAGTATTAATAAAAATAAAATAAAATAAAATAAAAAATAAAAAAATACATGATATGTTCACTTCTTTTTGTCTGTTTTTTTCTCTCCTGTGGTTTTTTCCCTTTTGTTCTGATTTTTCTCTCTCCACATTTTTCATAAAGAAATGTGTATTAAAAAGTCAATATACATGTCTAACCATAAAAAAAATGTTTTTAAAAAAGTCAAAAAGAAAAATTTTAAAACCAGGAAAGGGCTGCAAATAGAGCCCGTGGCATTACATTTAAGACTTCTTTCTAGGCTGACACAGATCGGTGGTCTCCCACTGATCACACATCCCTATCAGTAAATATTTTTGAGATACCCTCAATAATGTATATTTTCTTGTAAATTTTATAATGCACTACCGTAATATTATGTACACTACAAAACATATGCAAAAAAGAAATTTTAAAAGAATGAGCCAAAGATGGAATAAATAGCATTTTAAAAATAAACCCACATGTTACATATTAGCTATGCAAAAAAACTTTTTGCAAGGGTCCAAGCCTCCTGCCTGACAGTCCAGCACAGTCAGCAGACACAGACTGTGGCTAAAGACATCCTGGAGAGCTGTGCTGCTCTCACTTCTAAGATTTTTTTTGTACTTCCCAAAGCAATGTTCAGCTCACCCCACTTTGAAAACCACTGATAAAAATAACAGCTTGCATTTATATAGCATGTTACAATTTATAACGTGGTTTCTTCCCAACAGCCTCAGAAGTCAGGTAGCAAATGTATTAATAGATATTTCAGAGATGAGAGCTGTAGCTGATGCTCAAAAAAGACTTGCCAAAAGTCACCTAATTATTCAATGGAAAAGCTAGGATTTGAACTCAGGATCTCTGATTCAAAAGCCAAGTACTACAGCAATCGTGTAGCAAAGTGGCTAATATGGGATTAGAATCAGAAAGAACTAAGTTGAAATTCAGCCTTAGACACTCATCAGATAGGTGACCCTGTTACATGTAAGTCTCCATGTCTCAGTTTCTTCATCTCTAAAATGAGAGCACCTACTTCTGAGGATTGCAGTGAGGACAAAATGAGATAATAGACTTTGCAAACTTTAAAGCACTATTCTACAAGAGCCAGCCATAATTATTATTAAGCCAGAACAGTTTGCCCACAATTAGGAAAAGAACAAAAGAAAAGTTTTCTAAGGGGACTTTACGTTGTGAAAGGATATATTACAGAAGCTGTTTTGCTTCTGAGGGTGATTATTTGGCATCTCTTGGAGAATAAATACATCATTTTCTAACCTCAGATCATCCAGTGCTCACTTGGCTAAATGCCCTTAATTTAGGCATCTGTATTCAATTTTTGACCTTCCAAAGTCTGGGGACCAAATCTTATCATATCAGCATGAGAGTGTGGAAAATGTACTCAGCTGGAAGTCAGCAGGTCTGGGTTCAAAACCTGACAACAATGTGAACTTAGCTAGGTCATAACACCCTGAATCTCAGTTTTCTCATTTGTAAAACAATGATAACAACACTTGTACTAGTTTGCATGGCAACTGGAGAGAAACCATGCTTTATAAGTATTCCAGAAAAATGTGAGTTAGTTATTTCTGAGAATATTCTTCATGAAGGTCTTTTAGTTTATAGAAAAGCCCAACTCTAACTTGGGTCTGGTGCATTATGTATAATGAGAAGCTGGTCTATGTCAGCCTAATGAGTCTGTAAATGTCAGATATAAAAAAAGAAACAGGCCAGTATTTATTCATAATGCAATACAGGTTGAGTTGGCCTTGCTTTTCCCATTACACGAATTTCTGAAAATCACATGAAAAAAAAAAAAAAGTCTATTTCTATATCCCATTTGCCCATTGGCTTCCACTTTAATTTTATAAATATTTCCCTACTGAATAATTCTAGCCCTAGCATAAATTAAAGTTATTCTTGAAAAAAAAATTAATGTTTATATCAAGGAGTCAGTGAGATGGCACAGTAGATGGAACACAGGAAGATCTAAATTTAAATTTGGCCTCAGATAATTTTTCAATTATATGATCTTGAGCAACTCACTTAACCTGTTTGCATCAGTTTCCTCATCTATAAAATGGGAATAATAATACCTTCCAGGAAGCTGTAAGAATTTGTGAGAATTTAATGAGATAACATTTGTAAAGGGCTTGGCACAGCGTCTGGCACATATTAAGGTGTTTGTTGTTGTTGTTATTATTCTGGTTGTTTTTCACATCTTCATCATAATCTTCTTCTCTTCTGGCTCTGGAGATGTATAATCCCTGGAAACATGAATTTTTCCAGCAAACCCTTCCAAGAAAAGCTTGACCAATGTCCGGTCCATTCTCATTACTTCTACATTCACTGTTGTACATGTGTGAAAACAGTAAAAAGAACAGGGGCAATTTGTCCATTCCCTTAACTTTCCTCTGAAGGTTTGTCACTGATTGCTAGGGATATGATGTCAGAAGGTTCTCACTTCCAGAGCTTAGCCAACTGCACTTGGGACAATGACAGCAAGCAGGAAGTAGACAAGTGAACTTTAATCAGTCAGACGAAAGGTTTCCTGAAGGTTCCCCCATCCCCCTCATCATTAGGGCCCAACAACTCTTCCCTCCTGGCTGGAAGCCCCACTCCTACGTCCCTCTCTACCCCCAAGAAACATCAACTCAGTCCCTTCCCAGGAATCCCAGAGCTGTCTATCAAGTCTCAGGGAGTGGCAGAAGGAAGGGAGCAGAGCTAAGCTGAGCAAAGCAGGGGGAGGGGGAGGAAAAAGAAGGCAGGAATGAGGGAAAAAAATTAACGGCATCTGACCAAGGGAGTGTCCTGTGACCGTAAGGAATGAAGCTGACTTTCTTTTGCAACTGGAAAACTGGGTCTGAAGGCAATTCTCAAAAGGGAGGTAGGTCCAAGCAAGTTTTAAACAATTAAACTAATCATTAATTCATTCCACAAACATGTCAAGCAAATGCTGCATCCTGAGAAACAGGCTAGTAGTCACTCAGGAAGATATAAAGTTTTGGGGTGGAGTTCAAATCTGAATTCAAACCCTTACTAGCTGTGTGATCCCAATTATCTCCAAAAAAAAAAAAAAAAAAATCAAGACAAGACATGTTGAAAGGCAATGTGGGTAAATAGATCACTGAATTTAGATTCAAGAAGACCTAGATTCAATACCACTTCTGGCATTTACTAGCTGTGTGGCTATGTTCGCTATTTAATCTCTGATCCTCAGTTTCTGTATCTGTAAAATAGAGAATATAATATCCATTGTATCTAACTCACAGGGTAACTGTGAAGCTCAAGTGAGACAGTGTATATAAAGAAAGTGCTTTACAAACTATAGAGTGAAATACAAATATCAGTTATTATTACTATTATTGTTATTCCCTGCCCTCAGTGTTTACAACATAACTGAGGGATAAGAGAGCAACAGACAGCTAAAATACATCAAGGTGCAAAATAAAGAGCTACATGAGGTTTGAGGGAGAAGAGGATAACCAGGGTAAATAAAGGAAAGTTTCTTCAAGGACAGTAAAACCTGAATGGGGCCTAAAAAAAAAAAAAGGGAAATGGGGAAGGTAAACCTTGCAAACAACAGCAAGAAAACCTTACACCAAAACACAGAAAAACTGCAGACCATGTAAGGCAGGGCAAAGATTAGCCCAGTTTGTACAAAGGAAATAAAAATGTCAGTATCCAAGGGGACTACTTTGAAAGATAGTATTCATTCAGTGTCTAACATTTAAAAATCATTCATTACTTTACAATTACACATTAATTTCCAAATCTTGAAAATTTTTATCATGGGCTCGCAAGAGGAAAAAGCCATCACAATCCACTATTCTAAGGCAAACCTTGGGACTTGGGATAGAGATAGAAGCCTTTTGACTTTGTGGATACACAATCAGATACTGCATTGTGTGCCAGTGAGTTTGGCTGCAATTCAAACCAAAGCTTTGAGGCTCTTTTGACACAGAGAAGCAATGACACAGAACAAAATCAAAGGATGAAAAAGTCAACACAGGCATTTGCTGATACATTTCAAAGGCAAGTGTGCCTTGCCCAACATCAGGGTACAAGGTGAAGTGGCTGGCTTTGCAGGGGCCAGCTTAAAAAAAAACAGAAAACTTTCTATTTTGAAGGTGGCAGGATGAGCAACTTGATCTGTGATCTGCCTCTATGTCAACTACAGGAAATTCAATGAGAAGAAGGCAGTAACTGTGTTTGAGATCAGGGTCTCAAAAAGCCATCCTGTGGCCCACTTCTCCAGAATCTTCACAAATAGACCTTTGAACAGCTCCCCAAAGAAACTTCTGAATCCCATGACCCTGATGATGTACCCTTGGCTAATGTGTTGCAATAAAAATAAGGCAAGAATTTAGTAATAACTTCAAGCAGTACATATACTATGAAACCATATCTAATAAAATATAAATTTTATGAGGATGTCACCTAATTTAATTAATATTCATTTCTGAGAACTCTATATTACAATGGAGTTTCATTTTAGATGGGGAAAGGTTCTAAAGACAGGCAATTAAGGGGCAGCTAGATGGGCACAGTAGATAGAACATCAGCCCTGGAGTCAGAAGAACCTGAGTTCAAAACCAGAACTTAGACACTTAATACTTACTAGTTGTATGGCCCTGGGCAAGTCATTTAACCCTCACCAAAGAAAAGACAGCAAGACAAAAATCATACAGCATAAAAACTATCCTTTCTTGAATTCTTTAAGTCATCCATAAAGTTCAGTATAGCCTTCCAAGTCCTCACATAGCATCTTCCTAACTCTCAACCCATCACAGGCGCTGGGGGAAGGGAATGGGTAAAGACCAAGGGAGAGAGGTAGTGGGTACAGGGGCAGCAATCTCTGTTTGGACCTAACTGGGCTTCCTACCCCAGCATGACTAAATCATCTCTTAGAGCCAATCCTTACTCCTTAAGGTCTAGGCTCTCCTTGTTACTTCTCTGTCCTAGATAGCCCCAACATACCAGGTCATAGATATGCATAGAGAATGGGCTACAGGGCAGCAAGCAGACTGTGGAGTGAGTCCTTCCTCTGAGGGGAAGCCTGGGGACAGCAGTGACTCTGTATGCCCTAATAGGACTCATGACCGAGATAGATGTCTTTTGACTTTGTAGACCCATAATCCAAAGTCACATTGTGTGCCAGTGAGCTTCATGGGGATAACTCTAGCTTCAGTGGGCCTGACAGGCACCTGTGTGGGATACAAAGAATACCAATTCCCCAGTGACACAGGATGGGTTTTGCATATTTCTCTCTTTTTTTTTTTTTTGGCCAAGTGCTTTCAGTTGAATTTTCCCATGTTTAAAATGTAAGTACAATGTGATTCTATTGTATTGCATATCATTTAAGTTAATTAAACATAGTGAGCATTTTGATAAATAGTTAGATAAGTAGGGGAGAAGAGGCAAGTAAGGAGGGCTTTGGCTAGGAATGTAGTCCCAATGTGCTCTTTTTCTTTGGGAAAATCAGAATTGGCTTACATCTCAAGGAACATAACTGCCTATAGGACTGCCTGTGTTGATGTGGTGATGTCTTCAGGTACCATTTCGAGTACAGGGATGTTGACCTAAGGGTCCCAAGCTCTTTCAATTTTCCACACTTATTTTCATTTTTCCTCCTTGATAGTATGAACTTATTGGCTATCATTTCTTATTATGTTTGACTTATCATCAGAAAGCTACTTTATAATCAATGATTTTGATCTTACTGGAATAGGTAAATACATCTATATTTGTTAATAATCTATGAAAAGAATGAGTAAATAGACTAGGATTGAAGGCCTTAACAATGAATGAAATGTATAGACTTTGTCATTTTATCTTTGGCTACTGAGAAGCAGTGCTTAATTACTTATTCTTAGATGTGTTTTGTGTAGTTGAGATTGTCAGATAAGTTACTATTGGATAATGGGACATATGTCCTTTGAATATTGCTGATGAGTTGATTCAATCATATCTTTTTCTTTGTGACCCAATTTTGAGATTTTCTTGGCAAAGATACTGGAATGGCTTGCCATTTCCTTTTCCAGCTCATTTTATAGATAAGGAAACTGAAAGAAAAAGAGTTAAGTGGCTTGCCCAGGGTCATACAGCTTTCATGACTGAGTTTACATTTGAATTCAGGTTTTTCTCACTTCAGACCTGAGCTCTATCCACTGCACCATCTAGCTGCCAAGTTATTTGAATAAAGATCTTAATAAGAAAAATAGCAATTCATTTGGATTACAATAGGACTAATCAGTATCCCTTTAACACTGACACAATCATTGTTTTAAATCCATCCATAAACGCCAGATGCACAGTTACTATGGTGAAATCCAGCTTAGTTGGAGGTAGCAGCACCAGAACTACAAATCCATTTACAAGTTGACAGGAAAGCAAAATTTTAGTACTGACCATATCCAATATTAAGGCTTCTCAGCAAATGTTAATCACACAACCAAGAAAGCCTCTATCTCACTAAAGACAGTCTTTCTTTTGGAAGTCTATAACTATTTCTATAAAAACAAAAACCAAAATCTGAATTTAATCATATAATGATAAATTATGATAAATAAGAGTAGCATAAATATAAATAGCTTCATTTATCCACCTTGAAAAAAAGCAGCTGTATGGTATTTGACAAGTTCCCCATTTGGGATTCAATTTTTCCATATATGAAATTAATCAGTTGAGGGAAACAATTTTTAAGATCTTCCCAAGCCTTCATGATCTGTATATGAAATACAAAGTACAAAAATCCAGCAGTTTGTACTGGAGACTGGAAGAGAAAGAATAAATGCCCCGCGGGCATTCAGTTACTTCATCTGTAAAATAAACATGTTACCTCCCTTTCTTTTAGTAGAGAGACTGGAAGGGTACTATATGGGAGTAATGTTGCCTACACTGTCAGACACCTCCACTGGTTTTGCTTAATGTTTTTTCTTTGTTCCAAGGGGAGTTTCAGGACAGGGAGAGTAAGAGAGGCATAGCCAGAACTGGCCATAAGTTGAGTATAAGAAAGAGCCATTAACAGAACTTTTTAAAAATATATTAAAATAAAGTGAGAAAGGGCAAAGACTTGTCTAATCCAAGATCTCTAAGGTGGCTTCCAGCTCTGAATTTTTGTGACCACGATTCTAGACTACAAGAGTATGAAAAAAAACTCAGAACAACCACTTAGAGGACAATGCACCACTTAGTTTTGGAGACTCATTTTCATGAATCTATCTTAGGTATTTAGATAAATCGCTTGCCCTAGATTGGCTAAATCAGAGTTTAGATAATGGCAAGGTAAGACCCGACATTATCTCATAATGCTTTCTTGTATGTACCTTTCACTCCAGCCGGGATGAACTCACTCTCTCTGGAATATACTCACCCTGTTGCCCCACCATGAAAGAAAGATGTTTCCTTCAATCACATCTAAACCATCCTACAAGGTTCTGAATAAAACCACAAGATAAGCTGGAAAGAATCTCAGAATTAATCGAGCCCAACCCCTTATGGAAGAAAAAAAAATCAGTACTATGGATTTGGGACACACATCTTACAGAGGCAAATTCAGTAAATACATGTTGTTCTAAGAATCTAATTAAGAGGGGGAAAAAAAACAAAAAAGATACAGTTTTCATGTACCTTTAATTTTCTTAAATTAATTTTCTTTCAAACTAAGATATACCTTCTCTTCCTTTTCTTTCTCCATTAAAAATGCACGAAAGATAAAACCCTAATTTACAAGAAAAACAAATTCTCACATTGGCCAGTCAAATATACACATCTTTATAAAATGCATACACATGTAAAATGTGTATGCACATACACACATACATACATATGCATACATACTCCTCCATCAGCAGCCTGAATACATTGGAGATAGGTAGCATATTTCATCATGAGTCTGCTAGAATCAAAGTTGGTTATCACATTGATCAGAATTTCTAAGTCTTTCACAATTTTTTTTTTACAATATTGTTATTATTGTACAAAGTGACCCTCTGATTTACTCATTTTACTATGTATCAATTCATATCTCTCCTCTGGAACCATCTCCATCATTTCTCACAGAACAATGGTATTCCATCACAATTATATACCATAACTTGTTCAGCCATTCCTCAGTTGATGGACATTCCCTCTACTATAGAAAGGGTTGCTACAAACATTTTGATACATAAGTCCTTCTTTAGTTTGAATGAAAATTAAAAATAAATTTTAAAAAAATAAAGGCACAAGGAAACCATGCCTCTTTGATTCTTTTTTTGATCTCTTTGGAGACTATATCTAATGGTGGTATCACTGAATCCAAGTTTAATAGGTTTAGGAAAATAATCCAAAGTATTTTCCAAAATGGCTGGACTAGTTCACAGTTTCACCAACAGCAGATTAATATACCTGTTTTCTGAGTTCTTCCAGTAGCTGTCATTTTCCCATTTTTATCATTTTTGCCAGATTGGGTGTGAGATAGTACATCAGAAATGCTTTCATTTGCATTTCTCTAATCATTAGTCATTTAGAGCATTTTTTTCATGTAGCTATTTATAGCTTAGATTCTTCCTCTGAAAACTGTCTGTTCATTATCCCTTAACCACTTCCCATGCCTTGTAAAATTCTCTGTTTGAGGCATTTTCAAGTGATAATTAATTTATAGATTTAAAGAAAAGAGACAAATCCCATAATCAAAATTAGAAAGACAAGGTCTAAACAACACTTTTGATCCATCAAAAGAACAGTGATCATTTAACTTTTGGCACACTTAGGAGAAACATTAAAAAAAAAACAAACCCTTCACTAGATCTTTAACAGTTCTTCCCAAGAATTCTCCCTTCAACCTGGTCAAGAGTTAACTCAAGAAATTAATCAAAGACCTCTTCCTTCTTTTAGTCTTTTCATGAAGTCCTTCATGGCCTGACAGATTCTCTCCCTTTAGAAATTAGTTAAGCCCTCAGTCAGAAATACAAAAAGAAATTTCAGTGCAGGACATTTTTGAAGGAATTAATAGTTAATAAAAGACTAAAAAGATTTCTCATTCAGATTAGACCAAGGGCTTCAATCCAATGCTAATATTATTTTGTAACATGTGGATTAAAAAAAAGAATAAGTGTCTTCAGCATGCTGCCACACCCCTTAGTTTATAGATGAGCAAACTGAGGGTCAGAGAAATTAAGGAACTAGCTCAAGATGAAATGGGTAGTAAATAGCAGTGAGGGTTCCAAATGAGCTCCTTTGACTCCAGTGCCAAAATGTATATCAAATAATTCACTGCAATTCAATAGACATTCATCACTTGTTGAGGTAATATCATAGGCAGCTAGGTAATTCAGTGAATAGAGACTTGGACCTGGAATGAGGAAGAAATGAGTTCAAATCCTAGCTCAGATACTAACTGTGTGACACTGGGACCTGGAATGAGGAAGAAATGAGTTCAAATTCTAGCTCAGATACTAACTGTGTGACACTGGGCAAGTCACCTAAGCTCTCTCAGCCTCAGTTTCTTTATCTATAAAAATGAGATAGCAGGACCTACCTCACAGGGTTATGGCTAGAATCAAATGAAGTAATATTTGTAAAACACTTTACACACCTTAAGAGCTATATAAATGCCAGCTATTATTACTCTCTTGCATCACTGAGTAAATGAAACTGTCCACATTTAATGCTTGAACAATCTCAAAGTAGTATGACTTCAGCTAGCTTTCATCAAATTGGAAGCATCCCAAAGCAAATGTGCAAAAAATTTCCCACTTAAATCTCTTACTGTGGCCATTATTAAATCCTAATTCTATCAATTCTACATGTATAGGTGAGACCATATTCTTGAGCCAAAGGGATTTTTTTTAATTGTTAATATCTGACTTTCTTAGAGTCTTTCAGTTTAGAAAACATAAGCCTCACAATTAACCTTATGAGTTCCATCCAATTATTCCCATTGATAGGATGGAAATATTGGGTTTCAAAGAGAAGTCACTTGCCAGTAAGTAAGCAAAGCAAGGATTCAAAACAGTGGGTTTTTCATTCCAAATCCATAATCCTTGCCAATATGTCACATACCATCATCATCATCAACAACAATAAAAAACAAGGCTTATAAAGACCTTTGTAGCTGCAAACTCTTAAAAAGTGTATAACATCAAGAGGACCTTACTTGTTTAAATATGATTTTGGAATGGGAAGCATATTATGCCATATTGTCTTGCTGCTGTCTGCACCACTGGTGAATGATCATGTCTCAAATATTTCAGGAATCACAACCCTCAATTTTGAGCAGTTAAAAAAGAAAAAAAAAAAAACTAAGGGCAATAAATGCTCCTGTGGAACATCTGATGTGTTTCAAGTCTACACATACCACACCACTTAAAGAATGGAGGACTAAAGAAAGCCAGGAAAGTATAAGCCATGATCAAGAGGAAGAAAATAGAATAGTCTGGCTGAAAGAGTTAGTAACAAGAGAGTAGATAAAGTTGTAGAGGGAGGTAGGAGGTAGATTGCTTAGACACCTGAATGACAGATCGACTAAGATTTGTGAGGTAATGGGATGTCAGCAAACAAGACCTGCTTTCAAATTCTGCCTCTGAGATTTACTTGACCCCTGACAAATCATTTCACTTTCAATGGGGATCAGTTTCTTCATTTATAAAATGAGGGTATTAGATTAGTTGAGCTATAATGTTTCTTCTGCATGTAATGGTTTATAATTCTAAGTTAAGGAAGAACATACTCAGAATTTCTACATGATCATCTTTTAAATGCCCACGCTAAAAGTATTACTCCTGCTCCATTTTCTAAAAATGATACGAGTAACCATTATTCAAAAGGAACAGGAAAAAAATCAGGGAGATACTCCTGCTGGTATGATAGATAAGTTCCCATCATATTGGCATAAATCTCCAGACCTCAGAAAATTTGCACCCCTCCTGACTGCTCTTGCTGCCTAGAATGAAACTTCTTGCTGACAATACAAAAAGCCAAGTTGAAAAGAAAAATAAATTGCTCCTTAGATAACTAACAATTGAGAATTTCCCGGACAGAAGGTTGGCTCCTGACAAGCAGCAGAGAAAAAGAGATGCCACAGAGGATGGAAGTGGTTTTCTTATAATAGTCTTCTCGGACATTACTTAGAGATGCTACAAAGCTTTGTCCTGAGCCTCTGCAAAACAATCCACCAAGAAGAAGCATGCCTGGTAGAATCACCAAAACATGTTCCACTAGAGACAGGACCATTCAAGCAGAAGAAATTGTCTTCATTTCTCTAGTGAGACACAAAGTCATCACTGCTCTAAAAACTGCCATTCTCACAGCTTCCTTCCTTGCTCCCACAGACTGGAGCCCTTTGACCAGTAACTATAAATGAAACCATTCACTTCCTCATTGTTTGACCTCCACTCCTCTACCACTAACTCATCTTTCCATGAAAAACCCCTAAGAATATAAATATCAGAAACAAATACCTTATAGTCCCTGAGGAAGACACTCCTAGGATCATCCAAATGTCCACGTTAGATCAGTAAAATAAAATCCTTCATTCAGCAGTTGGTTGGATGGACTTCTGCTCAAGTGTCAGTTGGAGTGAAAATGAGAAAGCTAAGTTTTCTACTGTCTTTTTTCCCTGCCTTTTCCAAGTGGAACGCAGGGGTGTGGGCAAAGAGAACGCATGTGTCTTTAGTGTTTCCTGACTTCTGGCCAAAGTCCATTATGTCACTGAAATAGCAAAGCCTATATCAAGTCATGTTGAAAAAAATGGAAAAGAAATCAGGAACCAAGTCGATACTGTAATATTCCACTTCTTCTTACTGTGGTGATATCACAGATACCATTTGGTTAATAATTAAAACACAATAATTGTTTTTTCCCTTATATACTTTTATGATAGCACTCCATGAAAACCTCAGGAAAATTCAACAATTTTTAGACAAACAGCCTGGTAGAGTAGATAAGAGTGCCAGACTTGGGGCAGCTAGGTGGTACAATGGTTAGAGCGCCAGCCCTGAAGTCAGGAGGACCTGAGTTCAAATCTGGTCTCAGACACTTCCTAGCTGTATGACCCTGGGTAAGTCACTTAACCCCAATTGCCTCAGCAAAAAGCAAAAAAAAAAAAAAAGTGTTAGATTTGAAAGTCCAGTAGAGCTGGATTCAAATCTCACCCACCAAACTAGCAAGTTATGTGATTATAGACAAATTACTTAATATCTCTGAGATTCAAGTTTCTTTACCTGTAAAACAGAGATATTCATACTTGTCATACCCAACAGGGTTATTATGAGACTTAAATAATAACATGTATCTAAATCACTTTGCAAACCTAAAAATGCTATATAAGTTTCTATTGTATTAGTTCTAGATAATTTGAATATGAAGAACTACTAGTAACTTAAATCTGAATATAGTTATCACCCTAATAATTTGCATAATATCACAGCTTTCTGACTAAAGGGAAAGCTTTTAATAGTCTATGTGAGACTATTGGTCTCTATGGTAGAAAAATAATATTAACTCAAAGATACAAAACCTTAATGTTTACAAATCTTTTACAATAAGGTAGTCCCAAATTATAATTATCATCACTTACCAGAGAATGAAATTGAGGCTTCAACAGATGAAGAAACTTGTCCAGGATTACATAGCTTATAAATGTGTGAGTCAGAAGTCAAACTCAGGTTCGAAGATCTCTCCCATTAAACTAACTCTACAAACTAAGGTGTAAAAGTCAGGTCTATCTTGGTCCAATGCAATAAAAAGAAAAACTCACACTTATGTGACACTTAAAGGTTTGTTAAGCAAATTCCTCAAAATAACCCTATGGTGGTACAAAGATTACCATTTTATAGCAACTTAGGTTCTGAAAGGCTATGTGCTTTGTCTATTATCTTTTTTTGTTTTGTTTTGTTTTGTTTTGTTTGCTGAGACAATTGGGGTTAAATGACATTCCCAGGGACACAAAGCTAGGAAGTATTAAGTGTTTGAGGCCATGTTTGAACTCAGGTCTTCCTGACTTCAGGGCTGGTGCTCTATCCACTGAACCACCTAGCTGTCCCCTTTGTCTATTATCTTAAGCAAGACTCATAATCAAGTCAACCCCAGGAGAGATGCAGGATAAAATATTAAATGATCTGTTCAAATCTGGCCTCAGACACTTATTAGCCTAGGTGGCCCTAGATAAATCACTTAACCCTCTTTGCCTCAGTTTCCTCATCCATAAAATGATCTGGAGAAGGAAATAGCAAACCACTACAGTATCTTTGCCAAGAAAACCCCATATGGAGTTAGGAAGAGTCAGGCATGACTTAAAACAACTCAACAATAGCAATGCATTATTATTAAATCATCGTTATTAATTTAAAAAAATTCCATTGTCTGACTCCAAGAATTTTCCCTGGCTGCTCTATGTATCTAGAACTCTCTTCCTTATCATGTCTGCCTCCTAGCTTCCCTGGTTTCCTTCAAGTCTCAGCTAAGGACCCACCTTGTACAGGAAGCCTTTCCCAGTTTTCCTTAATCTCAACGCCTTCATTCTGAGACTACCCCTAATTTATTTTGTGTATATCTCATTTATATAATTGTTTACAATTTGTCTCCCTCGCTGACTTGTGAGCTCCTTGAGTGCATGGGCTATTTTTTTTTTTTTTTTGCCTTTATTTGAATCCCAAGTGTTTAGCACAATGTCTGACACACAGTAGGCACTTGATAAATGCTATCTGACTAGCTGGCTGGCTGAAAGACCTTGAGAAGAACTGGGGATGTCCAGCTTGGAGAAGAGAAGACCTATCAGGAACGTGAGAGCAGTCTTCCAAATAATTGAAAAGCTAGCATGGTGAAGAAAGAGATTTGTCATTGGCTTCCAGAAGATCGAAATTGTAGCATTCAGTGGAAGTAAAGGAAGTTGCAGAAAGATTTAGGTCCCTATTGTAAAGAGCCATCTAAAAGTACATGGACTACTTTAAGAGGTAGTGAGTTCCCTGTTACTAGAGGTCTTCCAGTAAAGGCTTCATGACCACTTTGGGAGGAAGGGGGTTAGGGTTCAAAGATTAGTTCTGAGATTCTGTAATTCTATGCATTCTGACTACAAATGTGGCATCCTATCCATTGGGTTGTAATCTGCTTCATTACCGGAATACCAGAAGAAAAAATCTGGTTTTACTACATTATGGGTTAAACTAGTTTTCATGGGTTAGCTTGGGAAACCTCACAACTATGAACAATACTTTCCTATAGGAAAATATCTTTTGAGTTCCAAACAACAAAGTTACAAACTTTTGATACACAGTCTCTAAGTTGTAGTCTGAATGCATTTTGATACTTTAAAGTAATTTATACAATACAAACTTGGCATGATACAATGGAAAGAGCCAGCCTAGGATTCTAAAAACTTGAGTTGAAATTCTGGCTCGGGCACTAGCTTCTGTGTCAAAGGATAACAAATTTAGAGTTGGAAGTTCAACTCAGGTTATCTGTCTCCCACCCTTCATTTTATGGATGAAAAATGAGAAGCTCAGAAAATCAGGTGACTATCATACAGGTAAGAAATGGTACAACCCGAAATTGAACCTGATTCCAGATCTAGCATTACTAGAAAGGGGGAAGGGGAAAAGAGTAGAACAGAAAGGAGAAATGAAGAGGAGGAGTGGAGAGGAAAAGAAAGAAGAGGGAAGGGGAGGGGAGAGGAGAGGAGAAAGGAGAGAAAAGGTAGAAAGGGAGAAGAGAAAGGAGAGGGAGGGAAGGAAAGGAGAAAAAAGAGAAAGAGGGAATGAGGGAGAGAAGCAGGGGGAGAAAGAGAAAGGGAGAGGGAGCAAGAAGGAGAGAGGGGGAGAAGAAGAAGAAGAGGGAGGGAGGGAGAAGAGAGGAAGGGAGGAGAGGAGAGAGGAGCAGAAAGGAGGGGAAGAATTCTGCTTCAAAGATGAGAGAAATTATGGTTGAAATGGAGGAGGAAGTACACACCCTAAGTTGCCATTCTAAATTATGTTTTGGGAACAGCCACTTCTGCTATAGTTACAACTTCAACACTTGAAAACAACCACTCTTTGGTCATCTTCCTATAAGCCATATTTCTCATTTCATTTTCAAAAATCTTTTTGATTTAAAGTTCACATGTCAAGATGCATCTTTAAACTAACTTAGAATTCCCTGCAGTAAATATTGTATATGCTCCCAGATAGTCATTTTCTCTGCAATGTGTCTAGAAAGGGTGTAAATAAGATACCGAACTTTCAGGAAAATTCCCAAACCCCATTTCAGTTTAAACCTGGTCCTTTCTCCAGCCTTACCTACCAAGCATTCTGCAGAGTAGAGAGAGCAAGTACAAAGCCAGGAAGAGTAGGGTTCAAGGTCCACCTCTGATCCATACTGGCTGTAACTACTTTGCAAGTCACGGAACCTCTCAGTGATCTGGGTAACTCTCTTAAGACTTTAAAGTGCAGAATACAGCAACTGGAATTTTCTTACCCAAAAGTACTCTATACAAGTGAAATCACAAGTCTCATCTCTATCTTTATCTTGTCAGAGCAAACAGGTATAGTGCCCTTTTCTCCATGTTTCCCCATCATACACATCCCCAGAAAATTGGCGTGGGGGGAATCACAGGATTTAATCTGGGAGGGTCTCTAGAGATCATCTCATCCAATCCCCTCCTTTTATAGATAGGATCCCAGAATTTACAAAAGGAAGAAATTCATCCAGGATTACATAATTACTAATTAATGATCTAGAAACCAAACCCAAATCTTCTGACTCCAAATGCAGTGCCCTTTGCACTATATCACACTGCCTCCCTTCCTTTTGCCAATGGGGAAACAAAAATCCAGGAAAGTCTGTACACTGGAATTAGTAGTGTTCATATAATAAAAGGTGGCAAAAGACAGGAAGACAATGTGAAGGAATCATGAGAAATACACACCCAAGATGAAAAGTCAGCCTGAGGAGGAAAACCTTGGCCCTCTGTAATCTCCAACTAACTAAAGTTAGTTATAGAACTAAATGGGCTGAATTCAAGACTGAATTCCACTTGGGAAATTACACAGAATATTCAATGATCCCAAACTGCTCTCTACCACACAAACCCATATTTTCTATTTATTTGTTTATTTATTTTGCTGAGGCAACTGGGGTTAAGTGACTTGCCCAGGGTCACACAGCTAGGAAGTGTTAGGTGACTGAGGCCAAATTTGAACTCAGGTCCTCCTGACTTCAGGGTTGGTGCTCTATCCACTGCACCACCTATCTGCCCCCACAAACCCATATTTTCAAAACCAATATTCTTCCAGTGAAAGATATCACGGTGTAGTAGATGAAATACCCAGGTTCAAATCTGGCTTCTGACACATACCAACTTTGCAACCATGGGCAAATTGTTTAACTATGAAGATCCCAAACAAATTTTTTTTTAATTTTAGTAAACTTTAAATTGAAAATAGCTTGCTGATCTTCATTAATGGAACAAATTTCCACACTAAGGAGTTTCCTACACCAATGAAATAATAAATCTGGACCAAAAAAAAAAACACCAAACAAAAAAAAAAAAAACCCAACTCTCAAAACAACAACAACAAAACACAATTACCAGCAAGCTTATATGTCTATAATCCCTGGAATACCATACCTTCTGGAGAAACAAAACTACTGGTGTCCCAAAGACCAATGGAAAAAACCCCAATATATGTTGGTGGCCAATAGCACATAAGTAACAATGACCTGACACACACGCAAAAAAGTTGGCATGAAGCCCACCATCAGGGAGTTCAATGAACTTCAAGAGAAATGGGCCATGTAACAAGAGCAACACATCACAAAAGAAGGAAAAACATGGATAGGTTATAAGCTATACTAATGATAAAAATACACATATCAATTAGATCATGGATCTAATAACTGAAATAGAATTTAATCAGTCTATAATTGTTCCAATAATTACTTTTATTTATTTGAAAAGAAAATTTTTACCTCCTTTTCACAACTGAGACAAACATTTTTTTTT
>JAJPUD010021470.1:0-21349 GCA_023553655.1 Myrmecobius fasciatus | reverse complement strand
ATCTATCTATCTATCTATCTATCTATCTATCTATCTATCTATCTATCATCTTGGCCAAATCACCATTTCCCTGGTTTTCATTTTTTCTTATCTATAAAAGATGACCTCTCAAGTTTCTTTCTAGCTTGAAATTTATCATCCCATGATTTAATATTTTGTTGTTGTTCTTCAGGTAAGTTTGATTCTTTATGACCCTATTTGTATTCTTGTGTTTGAGATGCCACATTTTTGCCATTTTATTCCAGCTCATTTTACAAGTGAAGAAACTGAGGTAAACAGGGTTGAGTTGGCCAGGGTCATACAGCTAGTAACTGACTAAAGCCATATTTGAACTCAAGTCTTCCTGACTCCAGATCTAGCCCTCTATTCACTATGTCACCTAGTACATACCAACCTTATGTTCATTTCTGTTCCTATACCTTTGCTCATGATGTTTCCCTCCCCCTCAGATGATTTCGCCTTTCCTGCCCATCCATCTTTTAAGGACTGTTTCTTTCCCCTACCCACTGTAAAACTTTTCATTAATACTGTAGCCTCCTTTGAACTGCTGTATCACGAGCATTTAAAAATTATGTTTTAGCATTTTATTATTTATTTCTTTTTAGCATTCATTTCTTTTTAAATTTTGAGTGCCAAATTCTCTCCCTCCCTCTCACCCCCTCCCAAGCCCACTGAGAAGTCAAGCAATGTGGTATCAATTATACATGTAAAATAATGCAGGGGGTGGAGCCAAGATGGCAGAGAGTAGATTCGGTTTTATGTGACCTCCTCAAACCTTCCCTCAAATCAACAGCAGATTAAGCCCCCGACCTGGTGTTGGAGTGACAGAACCCACAAGTATTTGGAGTACAACAAATTTCCAGAAGAAGAACTTCAGAAAAGGTCTGTTTCAGTCCAGCAGGGGGAGAGGCTGCTGAGCCCAGACCACAGCACAGAGAGTCCTGGGCAAGGAGCAGGGGTGGGGAGCCAGGGCGTTATGTCTTCTGGGCACTGGGTAATCTACTGTGAGGCTCTTAGGCTACTCTGTCTTGGATGCAAGGGGGAGGTTTAGCAGATTTGCTGTAAAACATCCAAAAGCAAATACAAAAGGCAAATTGTAAGCCACTGATCCCCAGAAGAACTCAGGACCTAGCTGTGATTACCCAGGACCAGAGCCAGTCTGAAACACAGGCCCCAGGGCAAACTAAAGCAGCTGTTACCCCTTTGCCATAAGAGCAGACCTCACCTTAAAAAAATGAGCAAAAAAGCAAAAAGAACTCTGACCATAGACAGCTTTTATGGAGAGAGAGAACAGACCTCAAAATCTGAGAATCCAAAAAGCAAATCAACTCCAGATGAATCCCCAAAGTGTGATGTGAGTTGGTCCCCATTTTACAAGGCTCTCTTAGAATAATTCAAAAAGGGTCTTAAAAGAGAGTTAGAAGAAAAATGGGGAAAGAAAATGAAATCTTTGCAAGAGGGTATGGAAAAATAAAGACAGAAATTATCTGAAGAAAACTCCTTAAAAACAGATATGAAGAAATGGGAAAAGCATATAACTCCCTACAAAATAGATATGAACAAGAAACCAATTCGTGAAAAACACAATTTGTGGAATGGAAAAAAAATGCAATGAACAAAACAACTCATTTAAAAATTCAATTGGCCAATACAAAAAGAACTAAAAAAGATACCTAAAGAAAATAATTCACTGAAATAATGCAAACTGTATTTCCATATTAGTCATATATCCGTAAAAAGAAAGAAAAATAAAGTGAGAAAAATATACTTCAATTTGCACTGAAAGTTTATCATTTTTTGATCTGGAGGTGGATAGCATTTTTTTCATCATCACTCCTTTGGAAATGTTTCAAATCATTATATTAATCAGAGTATTTGAGTCTTTCATAGATGATCATCATTATAATATTGCTGTTACTGTGCACAATGATTTTCCAGTTCACAATTCAATTTGGGCAATAAATTCTTTAGAATAGTTCTATACATTCAATATCTGGTAATCAAGTTATAAGGGTTTAATTAAGCTCCTACCCAGAAGGCCTTGAGTCTATTTCTCCTATTCAATCTTTCCTTAATTTATATCTCTACCCATGATGATCCAGAGTAATGTTGCCTGCTCAGATGGTTCTTTTAGAATTAATTTAATTGATTGACTAAAGAAATGTGGCATAAAAATGGACATTATGCCGAGCATTCTATCCACTGCACCATCCATATTTTAAAAGTCTGAAAATATGTGCAATGTATCATACTCATGGACCTCCCACCTCTGCAAAAGATGAGCCAGGAGGGTTTTTTTTTATATGTTTTCTTTGGAACTGTACTTATTGTTATTTTTATTACTCATATAAAATTACTCATATATGATTGATTTGTGTTGTTCTTTCCATTTACATTGTTGTAATAGTGTATAGTTTTCTTGGCTCTGCTTTTTCACTCTGTGTCAGTTCATGTATGTCTCTCCATGCTTCTCTGTATTTATCAATTTGTCATTTCTCTCACCAGGGTAATATGCCATTACACTCATGCACACAATTTGATTAGCCATTCTTCAATCAATGGGTATTTACTTTGTCTTCAGTTCTTTGATATTACAAAAAGTCCTGCTATAGGTATTTTGATGTCTATGGGGACTTACTTTTTATTGAAGAATTCGCTTGCACATTGAATATACTTTATAAATGATAAAGTGCTATATTAATGTCAGTTATTACTTAGGGAGAGTGTTCTGGAAAGCATGATGAACTTCAAATCAAGAGAACTGAATATACTAGTTCTACGATAATGAAAAAAATCATATTTTCTGAGCCTCATTTTCCTTACTTATAAAGTGATACTTGGGCCACCTGTCTCATGATCTGAAAAAAGGTCTGTAAATGTTATGAGACATTAAAGGGTTTGTGCCTCATGGAACAAGTATAGGGTAAGGCCTACAAAAGCATCTCAGAGAGAGGCGACTGGATTTCCTTGGCAGTTTCTGAGGACATATAAGGCTCAGCATTGAAAGGGAATAGCTCTTTGAGATCATGAAGAAATAAATCTTTTTAATGACCATTAAGTAAGAAAAGGTATTGATTCAGTGGATCTTAAAGACTCTAGCTAGCTTCTCTCTCCCTCTCTTTTTCCCTGCTGATTGAGTTTTGGACTGTTTAGATCTTTCCCAGAAAGTGCAGAAGAGGTAATTGAACACCAGATAGATAATTTTGACTATATTAAGTTAAAAAGTTTTTGCACAAACAAAACCAATCCAGTCAAGATTAGGAGGGAAGCAATAAATTGGGAAATCATCTTTACATTTAAGGGTTCTGATAAAGGCCTCATCTCTAAAATATATAGAGAATTGTCTCATATTTATAAGACTTCAAGCCATTCTCCAATCGATAAATGGTCAAAGGATATGAACAGACAGTTTTCAGAGGATGAAATTAAAACTATTTGTAGTCATATGAAAAGGTGCTCCAAATCACTATTGATCAGATAAATGCAAATTAAGATAACTCTGAGGTACCACTACACACCTGTCAGATTGGCTAAAATGACAGGAAAAGATAAAGATGAATGTTGGAGGGGATGTGGGAAGGCTGGGACACTGATACATTGTTGGTGGAACTGTGAACGGATCCAGCCATTCTAGAGAGCAATTTGGAGCTATGCTCAAAAAGTTATCAAACTGTGCATACCCTTTGACCCAGCAGTGTTTCTATTGGGACTATATCCCAAAGAAATCATAAAGGAAGGAAAGGGACCCACATGTGCAAGAATGTTTGTGGCAGCCCTTTTTGTAGTGGCTAGAAACTGGAAACTGAATGGATGCCCATCAATTGGAGAATGGCTGAATAAATTATGGTATATGAATCTTATGGAATTTTATTGTTCTGTAAGAAACGACCAGCAGGACGATTTCAGAGAGGCCTGGAGAGACTTGCATGGACTGATGCTGAGTGAAATGAGCAGAACCAGGAGATCATGCACAGCAACAACAATACTATATGATGATCAATTCTGATGGACATGGCTCTCTTCAACAATGAAATGTTTCAAACCAGTTCCAATTGTTCAGTGAAGAAAGCCATATACACCCAGAGAGAGGGATGTGAAATGTGGACCACAACATAACATTTTCATGCTCTCTATTGATGTTTGCTTGCATTGTGTTTCCTTTCTCTGATTTTTCTTTCTTGTAGATATGATTTTTCTTGCACAAAAATGATAAATGTGGAAATATGTATACATATATTCAATTTGTCAAGTATTTTAACATAATTAACATGTAGCGGATATCCTGCCATCTAGGGGAGGGGTGGGGAGTAGGGGGAAAAAATTTGTAACAGAAAGCTTTGTAAGGGTTAATGTTGAAGAATTACCCATACATATGTTTTGCAAATAAAAACTTTTAATAAAATAAAAAAAATTTTTAAAAAGAAAGTTCAGAAGAGGAAGCTGAGGTTGACGCTTTTCTCCTACGCTATCAAAATGGCTCTAAGCATATGGCAACATATCCTGCTTGGGCCTAAGCCTGGGTTTGGGACTGATTCTTCTGTTTAGTCTCTTTCCTGTGTATAGGTGACTAAGCAGCAATCCTGAGATGGACACCTCCAGTCTCAGGGTCAACCCTGCAAGTCTGAGAGATCTCTCTTAGCAAGAACTGAAGGCATCAGAAGAGTTCTCTTTTTTTTGGAGAAGATGACCATGGATAGGAGGGAAAGTGTCAGATCTTTGACCTGGTTTGCCAAAAGACATGGACCTGGAGAAAATTGTTTAGCTAATAAAGACTAGAACTGAAATGTGTGTAAATTGCTTCATTTTCTGATGTGAGTCACAACTTCCCAGAAAAGTATGAGAGTTGTTATGTTATTTCTACTGCTGGTTTAAATCTTTTGTCATGGGATGCCTTTAAGACTCTTATAGCAATCATCTATTTTTTTGAGTAGGAAAGAGATAGTTGGCCTATAAATTGATTTATAATGTTCTTTGAATACCTTTCTGCTCCCTCCTTTTGGAGAGACCCTTAATATGTACTAAACTTAAACTTTAAGTGATTATTTATTTAGTATTATTATTTGAAATTCATTAGTTTATTTTTTTATTTATTTAGATTTTTTCTTGGACTAGGTGAAAGAAGAAATTCTTTGCCTCGATTGATACCTAGCCTTAATCACTAATTGGGTGCAGCCTCAGTCAAACTGAAACCTGTTGAAGACCTTAGCTTTAAAAGGTCAAGGTCTCCCATTTCATCCAGGGTCATCTCCAGTCGTCTTGATCTATAATTGACCACCAGGCCCAGATGGCTCTGACGGGAAAAGGGAGGCAGGTGACCTTACACAGCCCTTCCTCACTTAAATGCAATTCACTTGCCTGTCATGGCATCACCTCCCAGATGTTGTGATCCTCTTCCAGAACGAAGGACAAAAAGCAAATGACCATTCTCCCTGAATCTCTGGAGTGACAACAGGAGGGCAAGGAACTTAAAATCTTTACTTAGAAACCCGGTTCTCTTCGTCCATTCATGATTGGGTCCAAGTTGAAAAGGATTCTTACTGTGAGAGTGTCCCAGCTCCCTTTGACTGATGTGTTGTCTCAGTACTGTAGAAATATACAGAGCTGTTGGAATCCATTCTCCCACAAACAAAGCTGGAGAAATCCTCTTCAGACTTTTGTAGGGCTTCCTCTATGGCTGCTTGCCACCTGGTCTGGAGTCAATAGAACCATCATAGAGGTTGTCATGATTTATAATAGCATGGGGAACAGGTCAGCAGATAAAGAGGCCAAATTGTACTCCCTTTCCTCCTTTTTAAGCCCCCATTCCGTCCTTGTTCCTCCCTTAGTCACGTCAGCTGCTCTGTTTTCCCTGCTGGAGTAATATAAACATAAACACCACCTTGGAGGTGAACACGACATCAGTTGTCCTATGCTGGGTTTGTGTTTTACCGGGCTGCCTGGGCACCACAATAGCTGTATTACTAACGAAGAAAAGCTCTTTATTTTGGCAACCCATTGTTCATATGCTCAGTTCATAAACCCAGTCTTGTTTGCACAACAGGGCTCAAAGGGAGAGGCTTTACCTAGGAGGAAATGAAACACACAGGAGCTCTGCAGAGGAATTAGGGCCCTGCCTTGACAGCTGGGACAACGCAGACACAGACACCCGATCCTGGGGTGACCCTAGGGGGAGGGAGCTTCCCTTGGAGCAAAGAGCTTTCAAGTGGGCCAAGAATTTACTCTTCTAGGCATCATTTTCCCCTTTAGGAAAAGTGACCTACCTCTTCCCAGGCATTTCTTGTCTCTTCTCTTTCTCCTTTTCTTCTCCTTGCTCTTTTCCCCCATTTGTTGCCTTTACCCCTCAATCTTTCTCTGTTTTTTTTCCTCTCCTTTTCAATCTCCCTCCTCACTTCTTTTCCCTCTCCCTCCTGTTTTTTTTTTCTGATTCTTTTTCTTTCCTCTCTGAGGTCCCTATCTTTTCCCCTATCTCTTACTCTCATCTTTCCCTCTGTTTCCCTTTTTTTCCCTTTTACCTCTCATCCCTCTTCTTTGTCATTTACCCTATTTCTCTATCTTTTCCTCACCTTCCTCTGTTCAGATGTCAGAAACTGGACCCCACTTATTCTATGAAATCTTCATCTTCTGATCCAGGTTTTGTGGGAAGAGTGATTTTTAAAAGATCATACTTAGATTAAACTGGTATCTTGTCAGAGGTCACTTTGAAGAGGAGGGACCTCTCAACTCCTCCTCACTTATCTTATCCTTTGCTTTTTTTCCCCTTTCCTTTTTATTTCTCCTCTCTTGCTTTTATTCCCCCTCCCCAGTAATGCCATTTATCTGATACTCTCACATTTGCTAGTTTCATACGAGCTAAAGGGCCCCTAAGTCTTTGGAGAGATGTTTGCATTTAGCTCTGTTTCTGTCATTGTCTTGCCATGTGATCTTGGATAAATCACATGTTAGGCTTTAGTTTTCCTAGTTTATAAAAACAAACAAGCATATATTTATTAAGCTCTTACTATGTGACAGGCACTGCCCTAACTACTGGAGATACAAAGAAAGGCAAAAATAATCCCTGCCTACAAGATGCTTACATTCTAATAGGAAAGACAACATATAAATAAGAAGGCACAGATATTTACAGAGTAGATGGAAGGCAATCTGAGAGGGGAAGGCACTAGAGGCTGAGTGGACTAATAAGAGTTTCCTGCAGAAGATGGGATTTGAACTGATTCTTGAAGAGAATTAGAGGTGTGTATGGGGAGAAAGAAAGCGTGGAGGAATAGTCAGTGCAAAGGCAGGGAAATCAGATATAATATCTGAGCAACTACATAGCCCAGGCAAGAAATAATGAAGATATAAACTGAGATGGTAGCAGTATGAATGGTGAGAGAAGTATGGATGCAAGAGATGTTTTCCAGGTAAAAATAAGATGTGGCAACTGACAAACTGGGGAGAAGAAAAGGGGAGGGTTGAGGAGCTGAGGATAAACTCTGAGGTTGCAAACCTGAGTGACTAGAAGGATATTGGTACACTGAGTCTGAAATATCTAGTAGTCAGTTGGTGATGGAGAACTGAGCTCAGAAAAGAAATTGTAACTGATATATAGTCATTGTATAATTAAAACTATATGAGTTGTTAATACAGTCAGTGATGGAGAAAGTGTTAGGGAAGAAGAGGGACCAGACATAGTTAAGGACTGTGATATCTCTGTCATGCTAACTTCATTAGAATACATAATTATAAGATGAATATGAAAATATATACATATATTTTCACATAATTGATATAAATAGATAATTATGATCTCATCTTGAAAGCACTAAATTTGTAATAATTAAGAGTCAGCATATTGTAGTTTAAAGAAATAGACCAAGATATTGGTGCTTGACTTCCAATTTTAAAAAAATGTATTAATGTCTTGACTTCTTCAGAGAGCTAACCTTTATAACATAATATTTTTAAAGAGAGACAGAAGTCAGTAAAAGTCTAAAAGTCTAAAAATATGTGAACTATATGTATATGTGTACATGCATATACATATGTGTGTATGCACACACACACACATATAACACATACACACACTCATGGACTGCTCTCCCCACCTCTAAAAAGGAATGGGGGTAGGGATGTCTTGTATCTCTTCTTATAACTACAGTTGTTATTTGTAATTTTGCAACATTAACTTTTGGCTATTTTGTATCATTCTTCCCATTTTTATTGTTGTCATTGTGGTCATTGTTTTTTTATCTCCACTTATCTTCACTGGGTATCAAATAATGTAAATCTTTTCATGCTTCTCTATATTCAACATATTTGTCATTTCTTATGGCACAATAATACATGTGTCATAATTTCATGTAACCACAATTTGTTTAACCATTTTGCAATCTATAAGCATCTATTTTATTTTCTTTGCTATCACAAAAAGTCCTATATTTTGATGTATATGGGAATTTTCTTCTTATCAATGATCTCCTTAGGATATAGTCTAGCAATGAAATCTCTGGGTCAAAGGGTATGAACATTTTGGCCACTTTATACACATAATTCCAAATTGCTTTCCAAAACGAGTGTACCAATTCACAATTCTACCAATAATGTACTAATACACCTACTTTCCCATAACTCATAACTTCCTATTTTCTATTATTTGTCATTTTTCAGGGTATTAAGTGAAACCTTGAGGCTGTTTTAATTTGCATTTATTTTATTGTTAGTGATTTGGAGCATTCTTTCATATGGTTATTAAAAGATTTCAATTCTTTTGAGACTTTTTCTTTTAAAAAATTTGTTTGCCTACTTATCATCCACACATCCCATACATACATCCTCCTCATATTTATATATACATACATACACGTGTGTATACAGATATACACATATTTTAAATATACACATATATTTTTACACATATGTGTACATAGATATTTTAGTTGCTAACATAGCTCAGATACTAAATCTTTGCAGAGAATTCTGAAACAAAAGTTTTTTTTTTCCCATTTGATCACTCCCCTTCTTATTTGAATTACAGAAGCTTTCCAGTTTCATGTAATCAAAGTTATCCACTTTAATCCTTTTATAATCACCTCTATTCTTTCTTTGATTAAGAATACGTCCCCTACCCATAGCTGTGAGGATGTACAAGATCTACTTCTCGTATAGTTTGTTTAATAGTAAGTTCATATATCCATTTAGAGTTTATTGTAGAATATGTCTAGGCTTAGTTTTATTGGTTTAATAAGAATCTTAGTCTAAGCTTAATTTCTAGGCATCTGCTTTGCAGAAGTTTTTATCTATTAGGGAATTCTTTCCTAAATAATGCTTGTTTCAACTTATTGAACACTAGGTTAATGAGTTCTATTGTTTCTGATTCCTTCTTATGTTGTTCTACCTCTCTATTTTTAAACCAATACCAATATCTAGTTTTGATGACTGCTGCTTTATAATAAATAGTTTGAAATCTGAAAGTGTTGTTTCTTCTTCTTTCCTATATCCTGTTTCCTTGATATTCAAGATCTTTTATTTCTCCAAATGATTTTGTTATTTTTATCAAGTTTTGTAAATTTGCACTTTGATAATTTAATTAACGTAAAATATAAAATAACTATGATAATATTGCCATTTTTATCATATTGTCACAGTCAAGCTTTTTAAGTTCTTTCTATAAGTTCTTTGTAATTGAATCTATACAGGTATTTTGTGTTCTTTAGTAGATTGATCCTCAGATATTTTATCATCTTGTGATTGTCTGAAATGAGATTTCCCTTATTATTGCTTCCTGGATTTTGTTGTTATATAAAAATGCTATTGATTTTGAAGAGCTCATTTCATAACTTGTAAGGTGGTACAGAGAATAGAGTACCTGCCCTAAAGTGAGAAAGACTCATTTTCTTGAGTTCAAATCTGACCTCCAATACTTCCTAGATGACTCAGGGGAAGTCACTTAACCCTGTTTGCCTCAGCTTCCTCATCTGTAAAATGAGCTGGCAAAGAAATAGCAAATCACTCCAGTATTTTTGCCAAGAAAATACAAATAGGGTCACAAAGAGTTGGACAAGACTGAACATAATTTGCTAAAGTTATTGTCTCATTTAATATCTTTGCTGATTCCCTAGGATTTTCTAAGTAAACCAACATGTTTCTGATGACTCTTAATTCTAGCTCCTACCAATTATAGGATCGTGGGCGACTAACTTCCGACTGCCTTAGTCAAGGTCAAGTTCTATCTACTAGAAGGCCTCAAGCATCATTTAGATGACTTATTATTATTTGATATTGTTAAATTTATTCTGGTATGGGCTAGACTAAATGACTTCTGAAGTCCCTTCCAACTCTGGCATTCTATGAGGCTGTGATCTCTGAGCCTTCTTTTACCCATGGATAAAAAAGGTTAATAATAATACTGGAACTTTCTACCATGAGGTTTTGTGAAGGTCAAATGAAATAATGAATATAAATCCTTTTATAATCATAAAGCACTACACAAATGCAAAATGCTATTGTTCATAATTAGCAATGCAATTCAAATGATAAGACTGATGTGTCAAATGAAAAAGAAAAACAAGTATTTGGCAAAGATTGTGTCAGACCAGTTCTTCAGACCTGATATTTTGGTGATTTGGGAAGATACTAGCACTCATTCTTCAATGAACTTTTTTCAGTCTTATTCTCTTTCATTGATCACCATTGACCATGAGGTCTTTCTAGATATTGTCTCCTCTTCTAGCTTCTGAAACATCATCTCCTGGTTTTTCTATTTGTTCTTTTCAGGTTTGTTTTTTGTTTTTTTTTTTTTAAACATGATCTTTCCCCCTACTTTGTTCCCTCAGTCTGGGTGAAACTCAAGAATTTTGCCAGAGTTTCATAAAAGATTTCTCTATTGATACCCTTACATTCTGCCTTGTATGACATTTACCTCATCCCTGCCTCGATCCTGATAGATGGCAAAATTTGAGGAGGAAAAAGAATCATTTTCAGTTGGGAGGAACAATGAAAGCTTCATGGAGGAAGTGGCACTAAGGAGAACCCAAAAGGAAACTAAGGATTGTAAAAGGCAGAGGTAAAGAGGGAACACATTTTAGAACAGGGATCTTCTCACCAGGCATTATTTGCACTAAGGAAAAGTCCTGGAAGAGATACTAGAACAGAGGATCTCCCAAACTTTTTCTTAAATTTGATCATAAGAATGAGGGCTTCTTAGATAACAGCCTTGACTCCTCACTCTCTTTCATCCTCTACACACACTCTGTTGCAATATCTCTCTTATATGGATCATTCTCTCTTCTGACACTGCCATCACATTGGTCTAGAAGATTTATCACCTCACATCCTTGAACTATTGCAATGGCCTTTTGGTTGGTCTCCCAGCCTCAAGCTTTTCTGTACTCTAATTCATTCTCCATTCATCTGTTAAATGAGTCTTCCTTAAGTACGGGTCTGACCTTGTCATCTCTACTCAATAAACTCAAGTGGCTCCCTGTTGTCTCCAGGATCAAATATACAATCATCTGCTTGGCTTTCCAACATTCTCATAACCAAGTCCTATTCTTTCTTTTCAGTCTTCTTTACACTTTATTCTCCTTCACATGTTCTTGTTTATTTAGTGATCCTGTCCTTGTTGGGTTTCATTTTGAAGGTTGTCAGAAAAAGCAATACAAGGACACACTCAAGGTCTGTCTTAAGAAGTTTACAATTGGCTATATGACATGGGATTATTGGCACAGGACTGCCTAGCATGGTGTACCCTCACCAGAGAAGGTGCTGTGCTCAATGAGCAAAACAGAATTAAATTAGCTCAGAAGAAGCATGAGATGCACAAAGTTCACTTAAAATATTCATATGGATTATTTGTGTTTCTGACTTGTGGCAGAGCGGTCCAAGATCATATTGATCTGATCAGTCATAGTCAGACCCACTGTAACTTGACTCTAACTTAGTGATGTAATTTTGATCCTCTTTGAGAATGATGGACAATAATCAACCAACTAACCAACCAACTAACTAACCTTATTGGATTTCATTTTGCTTTTTAATTGCATAAGGCATTCTGTCTTTCAACTCCAGGCATTTTCACTGTCTGTCCCTCTTGCCTGAAATGCCGTTCATCTCTATCTCCTGGGTTCCTTCAAGTCCCATTTACAATCCTACCTTCTGCAAGAAGCCCTTCCTGATCCTTCATGATACTAGTATTACACTTACTGATGTTCTCCAACTTCTCCCATATATGACTTGTTTGTATATTGTCTCTTTTTATTATATCTAAAGCTCCTTGAGAGAAGAGACCTTTTTAAAATTTTGTAGTGTTGTGATCTTGCCTTTCTTTATATCTCTAGTGTTTAGTACTGTGCTTAGAATAGTGGAGGTATTTAGTAAAGATTTGTTGACTAATCTTTTATAGACTCTAATTTTCTTCTAGTTTCATTCTTAAACAATTCCATTTAGGTTTGGTAATAAGCATGCTATGGGATCCATAGGTAGCTTTCCTTTAGAGCAGACTGAAGTCTTCTAGCCTAAATGATAAGAATTGAGAGGAGTCAGTTTTTACTTAGCATGCCACATTAAGTTCCACCCCATTCCTAAACTTTTATAAGTTGGGCCTTCCCTTTTTAGCCTAAGGTAGTGACCACAGATGACATTCAGATTCTATTGGGAGAGTTCATACCTGCCAGCATTGCCAGTCTTTTACATCTCAAAATTAATTGAAGTTTTGAGGAAGGGAAAGCTAAAGGGAAAATAGACTGTTCTGAGCAATTGAGAGATATACCCAAAAGGGGGGAAATCACAAAATATGTATACTAGGAGTTTTTCCTGGATACTTTATAATTGTGCAGAAGATCTATTTTACTCATACATAGCTGAAGAAGCAGTGACACACATCTGGGTTGTTATATTAGACTAGAAGAATGATTTCTTATCTACTTTTTCCTTTTAGCCTTTGGGTTCTCTCTCTCTCTCTCTCTCTCTGTTTCTGTCTCCATCTGTCTTCATAGAATCACATGTTTAGAGGAGGAAGGAACCTTAGAGGTTTTCTAGATTTACAGTCCCATTTTATAGATGAGGAAACTGAGGCATACTAACGTGAAGTGACTTTCTCAAGTTGAGTGAATGACAGAAACAGAGGTTTAAGCTGAGATACTCTGTCTCAGAAAATCCATCCTGTTCTCCAGGATAGCAATAATTTCCCCCAATTGGCGCCTCCTAAACAACCCATCTATAATGGTGTTTTATTTGGCACCTATTTTGTGGGAGGCCTGTTTGGAGCCCCCAAATTAGAGATATACTGTGGCTGCTGAAGACTTTCTTCTATCCAAAAACAGGAATGTTTTATGATAAGGAATTCCTGAAAGCTCTTCTAATTTCAGGTGCGGGCTTTCCTTTGAGGTCAAAATATCATAATTTAGGAAAAAAAATAATATTAGAGCTGGAAGGATCTTAGAGATTAGCCTAAATTGCTCCTTTTATAGATAAGGAAACTGAGTCTGTGAAAGATGTACTACCCAAAGATAATCACAGAAGTAGAACTATTCAGCACCTTCTGTTTCTTTTTTGCCACATTGAGCTATATTAATTTCAGATATGGTAGTATGACTTATGAGCAAAGTAGGTAGTCCACAGTGAATCATCATGTTAGATTTTTACACTTAGTTCTACTTTTTATGTCTATGTGAATCATAAAAGCATACATGTATATAAATTATCTGGAGTAGCTATGTGTCTTGCTGGCTCTTGAGACAGGTAGACTTACCTTTGTGAGTTCGAATCCAGCCTTGGATACTTATTAGCCATGTTGACTCTGGGCAAGTCATTTAATTCTGTTGGCTGCAGTTTCCTCATTGGTAAAATGAGCTGAAGAAGAAAATGGCAAACTACTCCAATATCTTTGTCAAGAAAGCCCCAAATGGGGTTACAAAGAATTAGACACAACTGAAAAATGACTGAACAACAACAAAAACAAACTGAGTCGTGGCTTTAGAAATATTTTTCCTTTTCAACATAATTCTCTATTGCTTCAGGGTAAAAGTATTAAGGTTTTAAATTAGAGTACCCTCATTAATTCAGATCCTCCTCCTGATCGTGTTAAGATGTTAACATATAGGTCTTCCAGAACGACACAATTGGACAGGAGCTAGGCTAGATTTTTGTCTTTGTCCTGTATATAAGCAACATTTTCTAAGCAAATCATGTTAAGACTGTTTACAAGCATATTTCATCTGCCTAAAAGAATAAAACGTTTTCACTAAACTTTTGTTGGCAGGGCTTTGAGCTCATATATGAGTGATATAAAAGCGATATAAAGACAAAAGGAAGGTAAAGTTGAGGATGGCAGGGTGAGGGAAGAAGATAAAGCAACAGGGGTAGGGTAAAAGAGAGGCTAATAAAGAAAATAGTAAAAAATTAAGATGGAAGGAAATAAAAAATAGTGATTAGAACTTTGAATGTGAATGGAATATTTATAGCAGTTCTTTTTGTGGTGGCAAAGACCTGGACAGTACAGGGATCTCCATCATTTGGAGATTGTCTGAATAGGTTTTGGTATATGATTATGATGGAATACTACTGTGCTATAGGAAATGATGAGCCCATTGATCTTAGAAAGGTATAGAAATGCATGAAGTGATAAAAAGTGAAGTAGAAGAACCAAAAGAACATTGTATATAGTAACAGCAATATTGTTTTAAGAATGACTAAGTCATTTTGTCAATTAAAAAGATACAGATTAAAAAAGGACATATAAAGAGACACTATCTGCATCCAGAGAAATAAATGATAAATAGAAGTATGTATAGAATATTTTTACATATATATATATATATGCCTATTTGTGTCAAATAGCCATCTCTTGGGGAGGGGTTAAAGGAAAGGAGGAAAGAAAAAAAAAGAAAAAAATTACATAACTTTGTCATATATTTCAAGGGAGTAGCAAGTTGTACATGGTAGATTTGCAGTTTCACACACATTTATCTTTTTTTTACTGTACTGTAATATGGAAAATTTTCTTTTATTCTCTGAATTGAAAACAAAATAAATTTTAAAACAAGATAAAAGACATGCAAAAAAATAAAATGAATTTTTAAATTGTTGTTTTAAAATTTTTTAATTTAAAAAAATTGATCTTTATTCTTTTCTCCTCTTCTCCACACTGTACCCTTCCCATTACCCTAACTAAGCTAGTGACCTTTGAATGTACTATAGAAACTGCTACAAGTATTATTGTAAATATTGCCTAAGCATCCCTACACTCAACAGAGTTCCCCATGAAAGATGGGGCCCCTTTCTACTGAAGACTTGCCTGTTTTGTGATTTGCCTTGGGAAAGCAATAGGATCTTTATGAAAAATTTTCTGAAGGCCTAACATTGAAATTTAGACTTATGGTTATAGAATTCTATGGCACAATAGTAAAACTTTCATCAAAAGATGGTTAGCCTGATAATGCCCCTCCTGTTGAGTTTTTAAGTGTTATTAAATGTCAGCATTTAATAACACTTAAACATCCAAACATCAAAAGAACTGCCATTTGACAATGAACCTCAAGCTGACTCCTCAAAGATAGATGGCTGTGTTGAAATTATAATCTATTTCTGTTCAGTTACAATAAAAATATTTTTTGAGCGCAAAAATTTCAGTGGGAAAAGTTTTAATATCAGGAAAAACTTTCTAATTGGAGCTGCCCCAAAGTGGAATGGACTACCTAACAAGAAGTGGATTGTCCCTTCTCAGAAGTCTTCAATTAGAGGCTAGACAACCATTTTTAGGTATATTATAATGAGGATTCCTTTCATGAATATTTTGGACTCAACAGACACAAAGATCCCTCCCAACTGTCAAAACCTATGACTCGGTCATGAGTGAGTCAGGGATTAAATTGGCAAGTGAATAGGTGAATACATACTTAAGAGAGATGAATACATGCTTATCATTTATAATAGTGAGTAGTGTGAGGCTATCCTTAGGAGGAAGGACTTTCTTCTTTGCTAAGGTTTAAATTGATTTATTAGAAATTTCACTACAGAATATGTAATGTAATGTGTGAATGCAATATGTAATATGTGGTCATCAGGGAATAGCAACCCTGGGTTTTGATTCCTGCTCTGCCCCTGACCATAATCTTGAAAACACTTAACCTTCCTTATTCTTCTCCCCAGATATGGATGAATATAAAATACTTAAATGCAAAATACATTTAAATTCAGTTGTGTACTGTGTTGCATGTTTCCATTACTCATTTTAAGTAAACAAATATTTATTAAAATCTAGTCTATGCCTATAAATGTGACAAAGAATAGTGAGGAAACCTGGCAAAGTGTTATACATGGCAGTCTTGATCTCTAGAAGTTTATCATCTTGTTGTTCATCACTCATACTAGTGCTGGCAGAGAACCAATGACATCATGATGTTGAGGTCATGGTATACTGTGCTCCACTATGTTTGACCATTCCAATATGAGCCTGGAAGGTCTGTGATAGGTCAGTCATAGATAGTCTCTGATGTCTAGATTTTTGCATCTCATGTGCTCCTGTGATTCTACTTTCTCACAGAACATCGTACCTTCTATAATGTGGGCACTCTGTGCTGGGTGATCCTGTGACAGTGTCTTCCATGTTCAACAATTGATACTAAAGTTCTTCTTCAGACTTTAGTCCTGCTTCTTCTGACTACTGTGAATGCCTGCTTGCCCTGGGTGAATTCTCTGTGTTTGGCATTCAAATACCACCAGCAGCCTATTGGTACCACACTCTTTGAAACAGAGTTTGAATGCTTGGCAGTTCAATTACAGACCTCTGTGTTTGAGGCATTAATTTGCCAGACAATCTTCAGAATCTTCCTTAAGCAATTCAAATTCATCTAGAGACCTCCAGTATCTTAATTTGCCAGATGATCTTCAGAAATCAGATACAGTGCAATGTGCTACAGCAGTGAATTAATTCATTGGGAGTCATTATATCTTAAGTTCTTGATAAGACACTTCTCATAGCTAAGTTGAATACAAAATGAGATAATGTTTGTAAAGTACTTTGTAAACATTAAAGCACTATATGTCATTATTGTGACTTCTCTCCTTGTTTCAGTTTTTCCATAAAAGGAGTTGGGCTGCAGAACTGCCACTGTCCCTTTCCAGCTCTCAGTTACTAATCCTCCAACCCTTATTGTAACCTACCCAGGTCTTAAGTCAACATAAATTGAGGGGGCATTAACTAAATGATCTCCATTGACATTCTAGGATTCCATGTAGAAACCAACTGCCCAACAATAGCAAAATGTTCCTAGCAGAGCTAGACCACAGAGTAGTGAAATTCAGAGGGGAATGAGGACACTCTAATCCTGCAGCAGAGTAAAAAAAAAAGGGGGGGGGGGGAAGGGTAGTTAGTTGTATGTCAAGTTAGAAACAATATTTAGTTAAGAATAGTTAGATTGTGAGCTCCTTGAGAGCAGGAAATGGGTTTTTTTGTTTTTGTTTTTGTTTTTGCCTTTTTTTTATGCTTATCATTGCCCCTGGCAGATGTTTAATAAATTAAATTTTGACTTAAAAATGGGAAACTAAAGGACTTGACTTACTCTCCTCTCTCCTTCCTACAGCCTTGAGAAGTTCTGAGATCTCCATTCCCCAAAGCTAACCACTACCCCCACTATCTTCCATCTCAAGCAAACAAATTTGTTTTAAACTAATATGAGGACCTATTTTGCTCCTTGTCCCAAGTGCTGTTTGTGTCAGTTGCCTCAGGTACAAACATTGCTAGCTATAGTTCTAATCCCAAGGAGAGGGACTGACTACATCTATTTTTGTGCAGTACACAGACCCTGCGTACATAGGAACAAAAAGGACTATTACTTGAGAAGATCAGGGCTCAGAATGAGACCTTACATTCTTTGGATTAAGGTACTAGAATGGTACTAGCTTGTTGAAAAGAAAATATCTGAGGGCAAAGGGAAAGTTCTTTGGATAAAGCTGATTTATGGTCAGACCAAATGTACCCTTCAGAGAACATACTATTCTCATGTCCCTCAACCTCTTGAATGAAAATGTTTTCTTCAATGATCAGCAGGATGATTTCAGAAAAGCTTGGAGAGACTTAGGGACTGATGCTAAGTGAAGTGAGTAGAACCAAGAGAAATTGTATACAGAAACAAGATTATATGTTGATCAGTTCTGGCTCTTTTCAACTGTGAAATGATTCAGGTCAATTCCAGTGGTCTTGTGATGGAGAGAGCCATTTGTACCCAAAGAGAGGATTGTGGAGACTGAATATAGATCATAACATAGTATTTTCACCTTTTTTGTTGTTGGTTGGCTGTTTTTTGCTTTCTTTCTTATTTTCCCCTTTTTGATCTGATTTTTCTCGTGAAGCATAATAATTGTGGAAATATGTACAGAAGAACTCACATATTTAACATATTGGATTACCTGCCATCTAAGGGAGGAGGTGGGGGAAGGGAGAAAAAATTTGGAACACAAGGTTTTGCAGAGTGAATGTTGAAAACTATGTATATGTTTTGAAAATAAAAAGCTTAAAAAAAGAAAAAAGAAAATGTTTTCTTTAAGATCATCAATGAATTCCTAAGTAGTAAGTCTTCTGATTTTTCCCAGTCCTCATATTCCATCCTCTTGGATAAGCGCTGTCCTCAGCTCTTTTGTCATCCCTCTCACCTGAAATACAGAGAATTCATCCAGGGTAAGCAGGCGTTCACAGTGGTCAGAAGAAGCAGGACAAGTTGATTCTCAAAGTTTCTTTGAAGAGCGTGACTGCTTTTTCTTGGCCTCTTTTGCTGGTTCATCTTCATCCTCCCATTCTCAGGGTTGAACCACCTTGGGCAAGTCATCTGACCTATGCCTCCGTTTCCTCAACAATAAAATAGTGATGATAGTCGTTACCTCTGGGATGTAGCTGTCAAGGTGCAGGTAGGCTATACAATGTATGGAGTGCTGGGTATGGAGTCAGGAAGACTTGTCTTCCTGAGTTTACATCTGGCTCCCAACATTTATTGCTATGTGATTCTGGGTAAGTCACAACCCTGTTTGCCTTGGTTTCCTCATTTGTAAAATGACTTGGAGAGGAAATGGCAAACTACTTCATTATTTTTTTCCAAGAAAACCTCAAATTGGGATCAGAGTCAGATGTAATTGACAACAACAGTAAAATGTTGATTCTCTTATTACTTCTTTCCCCTTCTCTCCCTACAATGTTATCTAAGTTTCTATTTTAAGATTTTTTTTCTCTCTCTCTTTCCCTCTCCTTCCTTCTCTCTCTCCCTCTCCCCCCCTCTGTCTTACTTCTTTCTTTTTCTTTCTCTGTCTCTCTGTCTCTCACTTCTTTCTCTTTCTGTCTCTGTCTCTTTCTATGTGTCTCTGTCTTTTTCTCTCCCATCTTATTTCTATAAATTCAATTGTCTTGTCTATTCAGGTAACTCCCAAATTCACATAACTAGTCCTAATCTCTTCACTAATTTCCTGTCCTCATCTCCAAATGCCTCTTGGACATCTCTACCTGCACATTTGTCCAACATTCAAAATTAGTATGTCCCAAACTGAACTGAATACCCCCCCCCAAAAAAAAATCCAAACCAAACCAACAAAACAGAAAAAAACCTCCTACCCTCCTTTTCAATTTTTCTTGTTTTTCTTTAAGGCATCATTAAGCTTCCAGGCAACCAAGCTAGAAATCCTGGAATTATATTTGACTTTTCATTCTCTCTTCCCTCCCCCCCATCTCCCTCTAATTAGTTCTGGCTACTCTAATCTACACAGTATTTCTTGCACTCCATTCTTTACTTATACAGCCACCACCCTAGTTCAGGCCCTCATTACCTCGTGCATGTAAGATTGTAATAACCCACCAATTTCCTGCATCCAATTTCTCTTTTTTCCAATGCATTTTTCACATAGCTGCCAAAATGATCTTCCTAGTGCACAAGTCCAACCATGAAAACTTCTCTTCTCAAAAGGCAATAGCCTTTGGAATAAAAGACAAATTCCTTAGCCTGGTATTTAAGACACATCACAATATGATTCCAATCTATCTTTTCTGGTCTTATCCCAAATCACTGCCTTTTAGCACTATACCTTCTAAAATGGGACTTATTGCCCTGAGCAGGACTTATTAAATTTTTTCTACTTTCCGCCCCTTTCTGCTGGGGAAATTTTTAGGTGACCCAGGGTATATAGGGATATAACATAGATACACAAACCAAACATTTACTGATAATAAATCATAATTTTGCAACCCCAGCATTTGGTTACCAGACCCTATATGGGGTCAGGACCCACAATTTAAGAATGGGGGGAGGGGACTAGGGGAAGCTAGGAGGTGCAGTAGCTAAAATGCTGGTCTTACTTGAGTTCAAATACAATTTCAGACACTTAACTAGCTGTGTGATAATTCCTAAGTTATTTAAACTCTGATTCCATCAGGATCAAATGCGGTATATTTGAAGATCATAATGCTTAATAGATGTTATTTTTTTCCCTTCTGCAAAACTTGATAATTGCTTGTTTCTTTCTTCAACAAAATTTAATAAATGCATGCTTCCTTCCTCTGTAAAATTTAAAGAGTTACATAAATGGTGGCTATCATTATTAGTGGTATAGTGAACTTTTCCCCCATTTGAACAGAGCATTCCTGAAAGCCTTTCTAAGCATTCTTCCCTTTCACTTAGCTCATGGTTCTTGAAAATTTTTTTGAGTATATTACTTGTATTTGTTCTTTGCTCTTATAACCCCACAGCCTAATTTGTGGTATACTTTTTGTATGTATGGAGAATTCCTCTGGTAGAATGCAAGGAAGCCATTGCTCCTTGAGAGCAGGGACTATATTATTTTTCATTTTTGTCTTCACAGCAGCAGGCACGGTTCTTTCAAGCACTGTAAGTCCCTAATAAATGCTTAGGGATTTTAATCAGTAAAAGGTTTGGGGGTTTGGAGTGACAAGGTCTCATCACTCCCCTCTCCCAAAGTCCGGGTCACTCCCAAGGGAAGATCGCCAACTTGTTCCACTGCCTATGCCAACACAGACACCTGTCACCCCACCCTGCTCCTAACCAGCCACATTCCAGAGAGGGGCCTGACTTTGGAGGGACAACCAAAGCCCTGGGAAACAAGGGACTCTTCCCGGGCCCTTTCCTTTCCTTTGGAAAAGTCTTGGGGATTCGCCTGGCCGCAGCAGATCCTTCCTCCCTGTCCCGGTCTCCAGGACACCTTACTCTCCTGGCCACAGGGTGTGCCAGGCGGGGTCAGCCCAGGTTGCGGACCCTGGGAACCACCCCTTTCTCCTCCTCCCTTCCCACCCCTCCCCTGGGGAGGGGCAGGGTGCGGGGAGGGCTTCTGCAGTGACCTCAGTGCCCGCCCTAACCCCACCCTCGGCCGGAGGCACTGG